>LPNX010035015.1:0-62566 GCA_001517045.1 Pseudotsuga menziesii
TGCAAAGTAACTTGGTCCTTACATAAGCGATAGATATATTGTGCATCTAACTACTACTTCACCTAGATAAGACATTGAGAGTTTGATTGACATGGCCATGACATAAGATTGGTGCAAGATTGAGGTACCTAGTACGGCATTGAAGGTATTTTAATCTGTCTATATATATTTAACATTTTATGGTTGAGAATCAACATCTCACAAGGATCTAGTGAGAGGTATAACAAAGTTGGAAGTATATGGTTGAGAGTAAAGCAATTGGCCCTTAATATAAATCTAAGGATATTAGATGCTTTACTTCTAGGTTTTTCTTTCTATGCATTTCGTCGAGGAGATTAGTTCTAGTCGAAATCATCTAGTCCTAGTTTGACTCTTGTCATTGGTATAAATCCTTGCAACTATAAAACAACATGTAAATTAAGCTACATTTATTCAATTAATCAAAGTCGAGGCACATCACACTGCTTGTATAGATATTGTCTTATAACACCAGTTATTGGCAATGTTTGGGACATTGCCACCTCATGGCTCTTCCTCCTCTTCCTTGGATGCCAATCCATTATGTTGGTTCTGATTAACCATTCGATAAAAATAATACTTAATACTAAAAAAAGAAAAAAAAAGACATAAGCATAAATGCAACCACAGAAGCAATCATCTGATCAGGTATGTTCACAACAGGTGGCAGACTGCATGTACTATTGGAAATAGCAAGTGAAATATGTCATGATCACTGCCTTTACCCATCACTGGTATATATTAATGGAGAGGCCTGGTTGGCGAGCTGATAGTTTCTTGCATTTTTAGTTGGAGAGAATGCTGAGCTTGATGATCAATTTCCTTATAGGTTTGTAGCGTATTCGGTAAGGTTTCTGGCTCCACTATGTCTGTTTTCTTCTTGACGCCTTAAATTCCTAAAATTTGTTGCAAAATTATGCCATTTTTGTCCATCCTATGGAGTGTTTGTTTTTGTTGAATCCTGCATCAATCTCAACTTGTTTTAAAGTGTTATTGCTAGATTTGGTGGCTTCTTTATATATTTCTTCAAGCTTCCATGAAATTCTTGCCATGCTCACCATCCTTTGCAGGTTACCGTTATCGTTTGATCCAGAAACACCCATTTCGGAAAATATGAAGGTATAATGTTACAGTGATGGATTTGTTTAAATTTTTTTTAAATCTCTCATATTTTTTCAGTTTTAATTAAATATTTATTGTTTTAGTCTTGGGTTGTTTCCTTCCCTGGCTGTGTATGCTCTTTTTCGTGCACCTTGTGCGATCGGGGCGAATCAGAAATAGAAAGGGAAAGTTTTTTTCTTGTCTTCTCGGCTACGTACGCTCTTTGTCGTGCACCTTGTGCCATCATGGGAAATTAGAAACAGCGAGAAAACTTGAAAACGTAGACTTTCTGGGTAAGCTAACCAAGATCTAACCCCATTCTGTGGAAAAAGTTTTTTTTTTTTTTTTTTTTTTTTTTTTTTGTGATTTGCAGGAAAAAAAGGCAAGCATGGAGAATGACAGAGAAGAGTAAAAAAAAAAAAAATCCCCCTTCCTCTTTCCATTCTTTTACGTACCTTTTAAACTTAACTCACTTGGTCCAAAGTTGCTTTATTCCTTAATAGGTCTTGAGTTTAAGTCTTATTAAGCTACTTTTTAATGCATGCAATTTCTATTTTCAAGTTACTTTATTGTAAAACTACATCTCACTTAAATAAAATAAAATATAAAGTGAGTCACTTAAGTCTTTTAATTTATTGCCGCGCACTATTTAAAGTAACATTATTGTAAAAATGAACATCGCTTATTCTACAAAAGTGATTCATTTAAAAGCAACGTTATTGTAAAGTAATTGTCAAAGGTTGGTCTTGGGAAGAGGGGGGTTCTTTTTTTTAGTTGGTCAAGTTAATATCTGCCACATCACTATTGGGGACATCTTCAACATTTTCTTTGATCAAGCATAGCTTCATCATCCAGAATTAGTTTTCAGTGTCGTTTTTTTTGAAATTGCATATTTTTTCGAGCTCTTTGCATCGAGATAGTTAATTTCTATAATGTTAGCCATTATTTTATAGTATGGTCTCCCCTTGTGATATTACAGTTACAATTTCTAACTATTTCTCATGGAAATATCATATGGAGGATGTTCTACGAAGTAGGGGACTTTTCAGGATAACCTCAGGGAAAAAAATAGAACCCACTGATGATGATAAGAAAATTAAATGGGAAAATAGATGCGATGAAGCTCGTGGATTGATTGGGATGTCAATATCTACTAATTTGCGATTCCACATATCTAGATATGATGAACCTGATAAAGCTTGGGAAAAGTTGGAATCTATGTTTGCTAAACACAATGAAATTCGAGGTCATCAACTTGAGAATGAGTTGATTTCTTTGAATTCAAGTGACTTTTCATGCATTCAAGACTATTTATCTAAGTATAAAACTCTTAGACTCTTATGTGAAGAATGCAAGATTAAGAAATAAGACAAACAATGTATCTATCATATTCTTTCCAAACATGCACCTGCATATTCTATTTTTGTATCTACATTCTACTCCATGAAAGAATCCTTGACTGCAGCTAGCTATCAAGAGCCTAGTCCGGAATCCTTTTGTGATTCCTTAATTAGAGAGAAAGATAAGCTCATTCATCTTGGATTAATTAACAATGTAGATACATCTAGGAAAGCCTTATTGTCCCAACAGAAAGAAAATTCCAAGCCTCCCAAGAAATAGAATTTTCTCAATAATAAGCCAAACAACAAGGGTCCCAAACCCTCTCAGTCAGCTCCTTCTTTAAAAAATGACAAAGGATCCAAGCCAAAAGGAAAGAAGACTGAGTGTCATTGCAATTTTTGTGGGAAAGAGAATCATGATAAATCTAAGTGTTTCAAGAAGATGGATGCCTTGGAAGCAGCAATGAAGAAGCACCACATCAGCTTAGATTCGTCTTTAGAATCTACCTCTCATCGACATGCACATTGTGCTTCTGGTTACTCTTATATTGCATCTTCTTCTTCTACTTCAAATGAATGACTCATTGATTTTGGAGCATATTATCATATGGCTAAGGATCAAGCCATCTTTTATACTATGGATGAATGTAACACCAAGAATAAATTTGTTGGTGATGATAGATCTCTAAGTGTTGTAGGATTTGGATCATTTCCAGTAGAAAATGGTCATTTCAGTGATGTACTATGTGTTCCAAAACTTTCCTGCAATTTGTTATCAGTCTATCAAATTACTCATTTGAGTGAAGGTAAAACTGTGACGTTTACCCCTTTCCAAGTTGTAATCAAGGATTTTAAAAATCCTCAAAATGTCCTTGCTAATGGAATTGTTGATGATATTACCAGGTTGTACAAATTTAACAACTTTGTGTCATCACATTTTCCTTTAGTTTTTGTTGCTCATAGTGATAACTTGAGAAAACTTTAGCATGAGCGATTTGGTCACTTAAATTATCGTTCATTGCAACAACTATGTAAAGACAATATGGTGACTAGTCTTCCGATGGTATCTTGCAAGGATGGTGTTTATTCCGATTGTGTACTCGAAAAACATCATTGGGACACTTTTGACAAACGTGCCTCTTGGCACACCTTGGTTCCCTTGGAGCTTGTGCATAGTGACTTGTGTGGCCCTCTTCCATCTACTTCCTTTTCTGGTTTCAAATATTTCTTAACTTTCATTGATGACTACTCCAGACGCACTTGGGTTTACTTCCTAAAACTTAAGAATGAAGTATTTAACATGTTCTTGGCCTACAAGGCCCTTGTTGAAAAACAATATGGTCATCAAATTATTAAGTTAATATCTGACAATGGAGGAGAATATGTTAACAACAAGTTTACTACTTTTTGCACTGAACAAGGAATCCAATAACAACACATTGTTCCATATACACCATAACAAAATGGTGTAGCTAAATGGAAAAACCGCACTTTAAAAGAAATGGCTAATTGTATGATCCAATCTAAGGGACTAAGTCTTCAATATTGGGTTGAGGCCATAAATTGTGCAAATTACATAGTTAATCGCACACCCACTAAATTTTTACAAGTTATAACACCGAAAGAAGCATGGAGTAAAATTAAACCAGATGTAAGTCACTTGAGTGTGTTTGGTTGTGAAGCATGGGCTCACATTCCTGATGAAAAATGGAAAGCATTGCAGCCTAAAAGTGAAAAGTGCATATTTGTTGGATATTCAAAGATGTAAAAGGTTATCGAATTCTTCAACCACATTCTCATGATATAATCATTAGAAGAGATGTTAAATTTGATGAAAATATCTTGGCCTGCGAGCCTAACTTGGCGGGTGTGCCATCTTTGGCCTGCGATCTTGATTCGGTGATTGTGCCTTCTACTTCTTCTTCCAAATTCCTTGACAGGTTTCCAACTCCAGTTTCTGATGATGACAATGGGGATGAAAATCCACCTCCACCTACTCATGTTCAAACAGTTGCACCAACACCAATGCTTCCTCGATGGGTCCATTCAACATGTGAAGCAGCTGGTGATCTTGTCGATGATCCTAGAGATCAACATCGAACACGTTCTCAGTTTCATTGAGCATGTTCTCTTTCGACTCAAGTTTTCGAGAATCATGATCTAGAAACTTTTGTAGAAGCTTCAGGAAATCAAGATTGGGATGCAGCTATGGATGAATAATGTCGTTCCTTAATGGCGAATGATACTTGGGATCTTGTTCCTTTTCCAAAAGGAAGAAAACTTATAAAATGTAAATGGGTCTATAGAACTAAGTATGTATCAGATGGAAGTGTTGAAAGACTTAAGGCAAGGTTAGTGGCCAAAGGTTTTTCCCAAGTTGAAGGTATTGACTACAATGAAACCTTTACTCTTGTCACAAAAATGAACTCCATCTTCCTTGTTCTTTCCCTTGCAGCCTTACATAACTGGGAATTCCATCAAATGGATGTCAAGTCTATCTTTTTACATGGTGATTTATAGGAGGAAATTTACATGGAACAACCTCCTGGATATGTTCAGGATAACTCTAGCCTTGTATGTCTCCTTAAGAAATCCTTATATGGCCTTAAGCAAGCTCCTAGAGCTTGGTATGCCAAAATGGATAGCTTTCTCCTTGACACTGGTTATTTTAGATGCCATTCTCACCCCAATGTCTATACCAATAAATTAGGAAACCATCTCATCATACTTTTTCTTTATGTTGATGATCTTATCCTTGCTGGTAGTGACCCTAAACTTTTAACCCATGTGAAATCCAGTCTTAAGTAAAATTTGAAATGTCAGACTTAGGACATTTGCTTTATTTTCTTGGTCTCCAAGTCTTGCAAACCAAATAAGGAATCTTTCTTTCCCAGTCTAAGTATGCTTGTGACCTTCTTCGTCACTTTCACAGGGACGATTGTAAACCATCCCCTTCTCCATTCCAGTCTGGATTCAAAATTTCTGCCACTTATACTTCCCCTGAAGTAGATGCCACCTTGTATCATCAGCTTGTTGGTAGTCTTTTATACTTGACTCATTCTCGTCCTGATATTTCCTTTGATTTTGGTCGTGTTGCCCATTATATGTAAACTCCTCATGAAAGTCGCTGGAAAGAAACAAAAATAATACTTCGATATATTCGAGGTACAATTCAGTTTGGGATTCATTACAGTACAAGGGGGAAACCTTTGTTGGTTGGTTTCACTGATTTAGATTGGGTGGGTGGTCCTGATGATCAAAAGTCTACTGCAGTTATGTTTTCAGTCTGGGATCTAGACCTGTCACTTAGGATTGTAAGAAACAACAAGCTCTTTCTCTTTCTTCCGCAGAAGTAGAATATCAAGCCGCAGTTAATGCCAGTCAAGAAGCTTTATGGCTTTGACAGATCCTTTCAGAGTTTAGATTCGAGCAGCATCATCCTTCTCCACTTTGGTGCAACAATCAAAGTGCCATCAAGCTTGCCAAAGATCCAGTTCTACATCAACACAACAAAAACATTGAGCTACACATGCACTTCATCAAAAATCTTGTTCATGATTGTGTTATTGAAATGCTCTATTGCCCTACAGATGGTCAACTTGCAAACATATTCACCAAGTCTCTTACATAAGCGAAGTTTTCTAAACTTCGATCTATGTAAGGAGTTCAGGAATGTGTCCTTAAGGGGGGATAAGCTCTAATTCCTCCTTCCTTCTCTTAATAGTGTCATTTTTGTAAATCCTTCAATCCTATCCCAAGTTGTTCTTAAGGGGGGATGTTAGAATATTTAGACACTTAGGAGTTAGTTAAGATCAACTTGTGTAATATATTCGTTAGGTAAAGTGTGTTTATTTAGTATGCATTAGTATGAATTTGTAAATATTATAATCTGATGGTCATGATATGATCTAGACATAAAGTGATCCGACGGTTCAACTTCTCTTAGATCATACCTACCATTGATCTATGGCTTAACACCCGATTGGTCCATGATCTATATTTAAAGAGCATGGAGGGTCCTTGGATAGTTGATCGATTATGAGAAGCTCATATGTAACTTTCTTTCTTTTCCATCTGCTCCAAGTATCTATTTGGCTGGGGCCATGGACTGTTTCCCTCTCAAGGGTTTTAACCATGTGACAAACATCGATGCATTGATCTGTGATCTATTTGTGTGAAGTGGTTTCTCAAGGTGTTCAGTGTTTTGGGAACACCCTGTGTACCCGAACATGTACATTGTTCTTACAATGTTTTGCACTTCCTTTTCATAGATCTAAACTTCCTTATAATCTCTTCAATCCTAACCTTAACTGTAAATTATAGTAAACTACATTTTTCTTCCCTACTTTTAAACTGTAAAAAATACATTCAAATAATTCCTAAAACACTAGAGTTCCAATATTTAATCCCATGAATATGGATCTCGAAATGATAGAAGAATAACTAAGGTAAGGTTGCAACCTATATATATTTAGAACCAAGACTAATGAGATAATCTACATACTGAGAGACGGTAAATTGAGCTGCACACGGTTAAATCGAAGGTTTCGAGGGTTGAAATTAAAATAACTAACGGCGAAAATAGCATTTGCTGTACCAACGTAATACAGGTACTCATGAATAATTCTGGATGCTTCTTGCGGTCCTACTATACCTCATTATTGTGATTGGTATTCCCTCAGATATTTCATATGTTGCTCAAAACATATTACATTCTGCAAAAACATGTAAAATGCCATCACTTTCAGTACAGGAACCAACCAAAGTAAGTACAATTCCCATGAATGCCTAAACTGGCCATGGCTTTTTACTTACTCCACTCTCTAAAGCAGCATTTTCATAGCCAAAGTCGGCCGAGGTGAATGTGACTCCAGTGATTAAATCATCCGATGTTAGTTGTGGGACGAGGTATGAAGGGATTGTTTATTTCATACCCAAGGCCAAAGATGCAGTTCAACATATATAGAATTGAGACTAAGAAAAAATATTCAATCCTTGGAATATATATAGAAATATAAATGTTGAGTATTTTGAGGTTATACGCAAGAAATCTGAAGAAATATTTCCATTAGAGAAGCATCGAGTAGGTATCCCACCAGGAAAAATCTCTACCATAATGCAGGAAGTTGCACTTCACTGGTGTACTGGTGTTATTGTTGTTGCCAGCTTCAAGAGTAGAGTCTACTAACACAATTAAGAAACTGTGATGTGCATTGACCTTGAACTACCTCTGAACTTGAGATTTAACAAAAACATAGTAAGATGACAGTAGTCGCGACGAATTCAATCTTCCAGGAGGCTATCATTGATGGTGAATTTTTCAGCTCTATATTCTATGTTTTCCTATTTAAAATAATCGTTGGAGAGTGGTGCTTCAAAGATGAATTAGAGTGTAGAAGCAGTTGAATGGTTCAGTGAGTTATTAAATTAGGTCCCATGAATTTGAATGACAGTTCAATAAATGCCATTAATAAAAATCCAAGAGACCTTAGTTATCATTGTAATGGTAGGGGTGCCACGAGTAGTTGTGCTGAATTGACTTAGCTTCACATTGCAGATGTCCCAGCTACCATTGTAAGTGATATTTAAGAACATTCATGTAGACAGAGGACGTGAACAAGTTACACATCATCCCACTCACTCTAAAATTAGGGCATAGAAGTGACTCTGAGGTAGTGAATGATATAACTCAAAACCAACAAGGTATTTAAGAGCTTCCAACCAATCCATAAAAATTCAATCTTTATAATAATTCCATATCAGCTTTTACAGAAGTGTACATTCTATACTAACTAATATTAATAATAACTAGCATGATCAACGAAAAAACCAAGTTAATGCTGCTAACATGAGCCCGCCGCCTACACCTGAAGCGGATTCTCAAGATGGTGAGGTCAGTTTCTTCTGGCCAATAACCAAATGACAAAATGACAATTAAAAAAAATACAAATATAAAAACATTGTAGAAACAAATGTATATTTTAAAAATTAAAAATTAACTAATCCAACTTCACCAAATATATATGTCCCCCGTCGGGAACATAACAAAAACTATTAATCATCAAATTGTTTTTATTATAAGAACAAAATGTTTTTATTATAAGATGTTAAGTGATTTTGATTTTAAATAAAGATTTGGCATATACATTTTAAATATTGAAAAAATAATTACATAATTTTAATTTTGAATAGACAAGTTACTTCTTGGTATTTGTAATTTATTTTATATTGAAATATAAAAAAAAATTATATTTGAACAAAACATTTAGTTTTTTGGTATTTGTAATTTATTCTATATTGAAATATAAAGAGTACTTTTATTTCTAAGTACTTTAAGAGTACTTTAGTACATTTATATTATATTCACAAATAATCTGAGTACTATTTTCATAATGAGTACTTTACTTACAAGATTGATATAGTTAATTATTTGTTTTCACTCACCATTTACAATTTGACAAATAAGCATCCTTAACTCAACCAATGCCACCTCAACTATTCTAGATGATGTCATCATCTAGAATGTGATTGGTTCTTTTAAAACAGATTTTGATAGTACATTTTTTGGTTTGAGGCCCACTTTTTACCTCAAAACTCCCCTAATGCCTTGTCTTTGACATCAATGATTTCTAACAATAGAATGGTGAGCTACCCAGATAGAGTCATAGAATTAAGAGATCAATTTGCTAGCAAAAGGAAAACAAAGTGGAGAATATGGAGTTGGTATCAAGTTCCATTAATGGGATTTTTCCATCTTGGAAAAATTTTGTTCAATTTGGTTGTGGTTGTGGCTGTGAGCATTTTCCTAACTTTGAAAAGCCTTAGGATAACCTTCTGCATGAAGAGATTAGATTGGAGTCATGTTCAAAGAAATAATGAAGTAGAAAACCCGATGATTTTTGGGAAGATAAGGAAGGGAAACAAGAAATGATACAGGGGTAAGAAGGAAGATTAAATCAAAGGTGAGAAATATTCAAGGTGAAATGTTTTATGTGTCAGTAGAAGGGACATTATGGCAACCAATGTCTAGAGAAGATGAAGGGAATACCAAGTTGACCCAAATTATAGTGAGTATAATGACTTTAATAGAAGTGAATGAGGGATCTTCCACGTTTGAGATTGTATTCTATGTGTTCTCTTGTTTTTCTTCTAACATAATGTTAATTTTTGGATGGTATGTTGGTAGTGGGGCATCAAAAAGTAGGACTTATGACATGGCACTCTTCAACAAGTTTCAAGAGAAAGAGGGAAGTGTGAGAGTGGAGCTCGGTGATGATTCCTTTTATCTTGTAAAATGGACATGCTCTATTTCCTTTTAGATACCATCAAGCTATGTTCTTGGTCATAGTGATGTTTTTTTCTTGGTTTAAAGAAAACTATTTTTTTCAGTTTCTTGTATTACAAGGCTTCAATATAAGTTGCATTTGAAGGATTATTTTTCGATATTAATGATTATAGTCTATAAATTTCGAGGACTTTGGTTAGATGCATGTGAGACAGTTCCGTTTATAGGTTGCTTACTTATCATATTTCACTTTTACATTCCACGGGAAGGAATTCTAGACTTGAGGAGGCATATACAAAGCATGTGCAGTAGGATTTCATGGCAACGAGTTCAAAATGAAATTAATGATTGATTCTAGGCTTGAAATTGATGAAAATGTTCTATGGTACAAGGATAGATTTGGATTCTCTTGGGGAGAGGGAGATGACCTTAGTGTTACTCTTACTTCAATATTCTCTTAAAAATAAAGAGGTGATCTTATTGAGGTTCATACCTCAATGGTTGAAGGTTATAATATGCATGGAAATATACTTATGACTAGAAGTTATATTTAAAATTTTGATTTGTGATCATGACTTGGTGGATGATGGTATTAGGTGGGGGCCTTATGATCAAGGGTTATAAGTGGTTAGTTTTCCTTAGACATTTGAGATGTTGTGATTGTTTTTTGTATTGTTGGATACACTAAGACTTCCACAATTTACATGATTCATATTCAAGCACAATGGAATAATTTGGTGAGACTATATGTGAAGATTTATGAGGATATGAGATCCCTTGTTCATAGGTATCTCCTTCATAGATTGAAGGGAGTGTGGAGGTTATTGTTTTAGAGTTTGATTCATAGAATAGATATTAGTTAGACTTAAGGGTGGAAAAATTGAGATTGTGGGTGATATGCCTTCACCTTCCACTGTAGTGTGCGTGAAGCTAATATTTCTCACCCAAACATTACAAGAAGCACCTAAGAATGTAGGAGAACCTCATTCTCCAATGAAGGTGAGTTCACCTCATAGGTGATACGATAACCAAATTGCACTGGATACTTCTATTTGTGTTCCTTCTAGTTGTTTTGAGTGGGTGAGGTGGAATGCCTTGATGGAGGAGTACGATGTACAGGGGACAATGCATTTCTAGGAGCCAATGGTCGAGTATGAGACTAAAATAGGTTCATCTATGCAAATCACATGTTGAGTTGATTTGCAAAAGGAGTAGACTAGTGTTGTTGAACACAATTTCTATATCAAGGTAGAGTGTTAACTCTCAATCTTACTCTAAAAAAAAGTATACTATGCTTGGAAGTGCTTCACATGATGTGGGGTATAAGGTTTATCGATGAATATTAGTTATTTCAAAATGAACATACACATTGGAATTATCTTGTTTATGGATTGCAAGACCTTGACTTAATGCTTGTGTAGCATTCTTTCTTAGAGCAACATCGTACACCAATGCAACTTGATGACTTATTGATGTAGTAGATGGAATATGTTTGTTTTATTAGGAGGAATATTTATTTTGGAGGAGAAGTGCCTGGTAATATTAGAGGGAATTAATCCCTAGATGGAATGGGGACACTTGGTTGTTTGCATGGAGGCTTGCAATTGAATTGAGGACGCCTCAGTGTGGGAGTGATCATGTAGTTTTGGTGGAATTGAAGAAGCATATGGATTAGGAGGAACATTCAAGATTTAGAGGCCTTTGGAGGAGAGATGGTGGACCTTGCTTGAGGAGAGTTCAACCTTGGAGCCTTTCTTGTGTTGATGTATTTGTAACTTTGGAATGTATTCACTTGTATATCTTAAATTGTACCTTGATGTTCCTATCGGGAGAATCATTTATATTTCATTGTACCCCGATGTTCCTATCAGGAGAGTCATTAATATAATAAAGTCATTTAAAGTAATTGAGTTTAACCATCCATTGTAATTAGGGGAAATAGTCCCCACAATTGAGTTGAGGTTAACCCTCCTTGTTGATCGAGGGGGAAAGTCCCCACAGTTGTGGGGCACTAGGGTTATTATACTCTCCTAGAGATATCAGCCCTGGTAAGTAATTGTCAAGTCGAAAATTAGTATAAATAGAGAGTGAGCCTCTCTATTTGTCACACACACTCACTCAACTGGGTGCATGAGTGAGAGAGGAAGTGCTCACACAAGTGAGAGAGACAACTACTGTTGGATATGATCTTTTCTTACTTTGGGTTTTACTATTGCCATTGGTGCTCATTCTGTCTTTGAGGAAGTTGTGGGTTTTTTCCTTTATGGTTTCCCCAAGGATAAATCTTTGTGTCTATTGTCTCTTGTGATTCATTGATGTGCATGTTATTCTCTCAGATAAGATCCTAAGATCATATTACTTAAATGATAAAAATCTAACATGGTATCAGATATAACCTGAGAAGAAGACATTGTGCAGCTGCAGAATCTAGAGCTTCTTACTTTTTGGGTCTCTCTCCACAATTCATCAAAAAAAGGAGGCTAGGATAACTCTCCATTGAAGGGTGCATCTTTCTATTGAAGCAGAATTTGACTACGGGAATTTTCAATTTCTGCATTAGGAAATTAGGGCTTTTCACATAAATGGAAATTTTGAGTGAGCCCAGCACATGATTTCTCTCCTACTCAAAATCAAAATTTAGAGACCAAGGTCAAGATTTTTGGATGGGTAAAACTCCAAGAAAGTCAAACCTTAGTTTGACCTCGAGCCTGAAAAACCCTAAAATACTAAAACTCATAGTTTTGGTACATTCTCTACATCTCAAGATTGAAGAAGGATCATGAGCCGAAATTTTCACAAGATGAAGATAAAATCCTTATGTACCCAGGGGAAAACACTCAACCTCTGCAAGTCAAGTTGAATCTCCATAAATAGAGCTAATGGTTCCACCAACAATGTTTGTGGATCCATTAACTTTGTTGGAGATTCAACTGCCAAATGTGAAATATTCAACCACCAAATATGTTCATGGTTTCATCAACTCTTAACTCCCATCAGTGCATGTTTTCCTTCAAGAATTCACACTCAAATATTCTCTCTCTCTCTCTCTCTCACCAACCTCTCCATCCCTTTATATCCCTCTTCCACCCCCTCATTCACCCTTTATTGGTCTCTCACCTACTCCTCACCACCCAATCTCTCTCTCTCTCTCTCTCTCTCTCTCTCTCTCTCTCTCTCTCCACTAAGCACCTCTCCATCCCTTTCCTTCTCTCTATATCCCTCTTCCACCCCCTCATTCACCCTCTCTTGGTCTCTCACCTACTTTTACCACTAACAACCACCAACCAATCTCTCTCTCTCTCTCTTCATTTATCGCTCCCCTTCTACTAACCACCTCCTTATCCATTTCCTTCCCTCGATATCCCTCTTCCACCCCATCATTCGCCCTCTCCTTGTCTCAGTCACCTAGTTGTTGTTTATGTAATGTGTTCTAGAATTAAAACATCACTAAAGGTTATTAAATAGTGTATATTGTTACATCAAGGAAATGATGTAATGAAAGAGGCGGACTCAAACATGCCAACAAGACCATTTATTCCATATTTGAATGTATGAGGTATGTTGAATTGTGGATTAAGTTATAAAGTTCAAATAATATAGTTTTATTAATGATTTATTTTAATTTACAGTAGCTCTTATATAGTTTCAATTTTTCAATGCTATATTACTTTTAGGAAAAATTTAATGTAGGGTTTTCACTTCTAATTTCAATGTGTAGTTGTTTGTTAAAGTATATTTAATTTGGAAAAAGAGAAACTATTGTAGTTATGGATTTTGTATTTGATCTCATATATTTTTTGCTTGTGGCAAGGTTGTATTAGCTCCTATGTTAGCTTGGGTGTCCACTTCCAAAATAGACACAATTGAAGACTTTAACATGAGAGAGAAACAATCCCGTGGCCATTTTATTCATGTGAAAAAATATGTTTTCAACGGTCAAACATATTTGAACCTTTTTCAATGCGCATGGTTCCATAAAGAGAGCTCATGGTTCCACCAACAATGTTCATGGTTCCATCTAAAGAGCTCATGGTTCCATAAACAAAGTTTTTGTCTCTACCAACAGTGATATTGGTTGCACCAATAATGCTCATGGTTATATAAATGTGCATGGTTTCACCACTTTGCTACCATTACTCATCTTTCTACCACTAATGCTCATGGTTCTATAAATAGAGCTCATGGTTCTACCATCAATGCTCATGGTTCCACCAACATGTTCATGGTTCCACCAATAATGTTCATGGTTCCATGATCAGAGCTTATGGTTCCACCAACAATGCTCATGGTTCCATAAATAGAGATCACGGTTCCATAAATAGAGATCACGGTTCCATAAATAGAGTTCTTGGTTCCACCAATAGTGCTCATGGTTCCACCAACAATGCTCATGGTTCCATACATGGAGCTCTTGGTTCCACCAATAGTGCTCATGGTTCCACCAATAATTCTTATGGTTCCATAAATGTGCATGGTTCCACCACCTTACCACAATTACTCATGTTTCCACCACTAATTCTCATGGTTCCATAAATAGAGTTCATAGTTCTACCATCAATGCTCAAGGTTCCACCATCAATGCTCATGGTTCCATAAATATAGCTAATTGTTCCACTAACAATGTTCATGGATCCATTAACTTTGTTGGAGACTGAACCAACAAATATGCAATATTTTTCCAACAAATATATTCATGGTTTCACCAACACTAACTTTTTTCAAGGTTCCATATGCATTATTCAAGATTCCACCACCTCGTGACCATGTATGCATTAATCACCAAATGGTTCATGGTCCATAAATAATGCTTATGATATTCACGGTTCCACCAACGTTGTTCAAGGTCCCTTAATTGCACATGGTGTTGTATGCATTGTACATGGTTACACCCGCATTGTTCACTGTTCCATCAAAATTGTCCATCATTCCATTTACATTCTTCATTTTTCCACCCATAAAATGCCCATTTACAGTGAATTATTTTTAAGGTTCCTTGAATGATTCCACCACCTTGCGACCATTACTCATGGTTCTACCAATAATGCTCATGGTTCCACCAACAATGCTCATGGTTCCATAAATAAAGCTTATTGTTCTACCAACAATGCTAATGGTTGCATAAATAGAGCTCATAGTTTCATAAATAGAGCTTCTGTTCCACCGGCAATGCTCATGGTTCCACCAATAGTGCTCATGGTTCCATAACTAGATCTCATGGTTCCACCAACAATGCTAATGGTTCCATAAATAGTTCCCATGGTTCCACCAACAATGTTATTAGATCCATTAACTTTATTGGAGATTCAACCACCAAATGTTCAATATTTTGCCACCAAATATGTTCATGGTTTCATCAACACTAACTTTGTTCAAGGTTCCATATTCATTATTCAAGATTCCACCACTTCATGACCATGTATGCAGTACTCGCCAAATGGTACGTGGTCCATAAATAACAACCTATGATATTTATAGTTCTACCAATGGTGTTCAAGGTTCCTTAATTGCACATGTTTTTGTATGCATTGTATATGGTTCCACCAACACTGTTCATGGTTCCATACAAATTATCCATGGTTCCATATACATAGTTCATGTTTCCACCCCAAAAATGCTCATTTATCATGAATTTTGTTCAAGGTTCCTTGCATGGTTCCACCACCTTATAACCATTACTCATGGTTCCACCACTGATGCTCATAGTTCCATAAATAGAGGTAAAGGTTCCACCATCAACGCTCATGGTTCCACCAAAAGAACATGCCATAAGATGTTGAGATTGGGTTGATTCTGGCCTAATATATTTTGGGATTGTAAGAGGTTTGTGAAAGGATGTGGAACAAAGGATAGGGCAATTAGAAAACACTGATGAGATGCCACTCCAGACTCAGCTTGTGATCGATCCTTTCGAGAGATGGGCCTTGGACTTCATGCGTCCAATTAACCCCCATCTCATTAGAAGGTCAATATCCTAGTATGCATAGACTGCATCACAAAGTGGGTGGAAGCAAAGACACTCACCAAAGATACATAACATGTAGTATCAAATTTCTTCTACGAGGAAATATTCATTCATTTTGAGGTACCTTGAGAGATAGTTGTAGGTGGAACTAGAGGACTAAGAAATAATTGACATAGGGAACTATAACCATTGGGAACTTTGTTGCAAGGAAATATTGAGTTATAGGGGACTTTGACTAGGGAATTGAAGTAAACCAAATCCAATTTACTATACTATAGAATAGTTCATGTTCTTATTACCACAAATCCATGGATGAAGAGAAGTATATGTATGTATGTATGTGCATTTATTGAATATAAGATTATGAAAAAAATACAATGCAAGACTTGTTTAAATAGTCATTGGAAACTAATATGAAGGGATGCAACCCTTATTAAATGTTTTACTATTATTTATTAATTATTAAGTATTTATTTATTTATTATTTATGTATGTAACAAGAGCTATGAATTATATGATCATTGTGGAATCTAGTGGAAAAAGGATCTCTAACCACCAAGGACTTCGAAAAAACATAACTGTGAGCAACATGGACATTGGTTGGAGTTCGTATCAATCATAATTCAAAGGAATGTTTCTGAATATGAAATCTAATTAACAAGAAATTGACTAACGGAACAATGACATAAGAAACCTTGACCAATGAACTATAACTCATGAAAAATATGAGAAATATGATTTCTAGGAACTTTGACTAACAAGAATTATGACTAACAAAAACTCAAAATGATAAAGGAAATCTGACCAACTATAGCTTTGACTTACAAGATCATGAAGGACCAAAATAAAAAATTTCAGTTCCTATAACTTCATGCACACATTGGTTCCTAGCTTGCATTTCATAGAGAATATTCTATTATAACAAGTCTAAAATAGGGAGAGATGATATTTTATTCCAGTGAGATCTTGAAAGGACTTTATACTCAAGGTGAATACTTCAATTTTGGGGCAGTCTTGGAAACCCAACATGTCCTTAAATTCCCTTGAAATGTATTTGCAAAGCCTCTTTAATTATGAATAAGGAAAATAATACCACTTATGTAATTAATAGGTACTTTAAATAAGCCCTTACAATACCTCCCACTGTATGGGAGAAACATCAGGTAAGTCCTTACATTGAAGATAATGTAACTCCATAAATATGTCTTATATTATGGGTTAAAATTAGCAATAGGTAATAAGGAAATAAGCACTAACATTTGGTAAAACACCTTATCTTTCTTGATTGTGTAGCTAAGTGGAGTAGTGTTTTTAGAATAATGTATTTTTCTTAATCCATCTCTAATTATTAAAATGAAACAAATCAATATTTTACAAATGAAGAAACACATCATTCAAATATTGGATGCTATTGATTTTGTGTCTCATTAACAAAATGATGTGATTCAATATTCATAAATATATCTTTCATAAAACCATACTCTAGGTCTTTTATGGTATTTATTATATATCTACTTTATTTTAATTGTTGAATACTTATATTTACAATTACAGTTATTTATCTCTCAGGTGAAGTTGAATGATGGTTTTGGATCTATATTTTTTAAGATTTGATGCAAGTATTTCAAACATAGGCGAACAATTCAAAAAATTGCCATATTGGAAAGGTCATAACACTCTATCTAAAATTATTAAAGTGGGTTTATGTAAAGTTAAAGTTTTCTTGATATATGTGTGCATCCATTATTGATATCTACATGGTATGTGTGATATGACTTCATTTTCAATGCCATTTTAATTTTTTCAACTTCACTTTATCCTAGTCATAATTGCCAAGAGAAAACCTCACTAGAATTTCCAAATTTGTTAATCTATGAGCACATTTACCTTAATGATTATAGGTTTTGTTTATTGGGATGTTAATGGGATGCAACATCAATTTAACCCCAACTTTGATGTTAGAATTCCCATAACCTTTTATTTTTTAATTGGCCACGTATTTGTTGAGGTCTAGGAAATTCCTATAATTAGCTTGGCCATTGTCAATATCAAACTCATTGCAAGAGGCACCTTTTGGTCCATTTATGGTCTTAGTTAGTTTTTATGCCACTCCAAAGTGACAAAGGCTACAAGATTGATTTTGTCATGAAATAAAAGGTGACTAGTGGATTTTTGAATGAAATGAAGGGTAATCAATGCCAAGACTAGTATTATTGAAATTTGTGTTTGTATTTCAATGTTTCAACCAAAGAGACACTCCATTAATGAGTCATACCCTTAATTGGAATGCAATGGAAGGTGTTATAGTTTTTCATAAGAACTCGTAAATTTACTATTGCCTTGTACATTGGCATTCGATTTTGGAATCCATTTAAATTTGCATTTTTCATAAGCATTCGCAAAATTTACTGTTGCCTTGTATATTGTCATTAAACTTTCCATCAACCAAAGTATGGAAGTGTTTTCTAAGCTATAATATCACACTAATAAAGAAAATTGTTAGGTAGCAAAGTTCTAAGTTAATATTTTATTTGCAAATCTAATGCTATTCTCCAATAATTAGTTTGTAAAATATTAATTATAAATGATTCTTTATTTATAGTTATGGATGTTATTGAGTTTGTAAGATTAACTTTCTATAAGGCTATATTAAGTCTACAAGGTGGATTCAACACTTTGCTTGTGGATGCTTCTATCTTACTATGCAAGATAATCTCTTATGAGAGAAGATCCATCCATGTACTTCAAAACCAATGGATGGGAAACAATAGTCTAAAGGACAATTACTTTTAATGAAGCATTGTATTTAACTTTATATTTGAAGAGTATATTTTTCTCTACTATTGGAATTTGTAAGAGCACTATTTTAAGTTAATATTAGAATTTGTATATTAAAGGGTTGAGTTTAATTTCTCCTTTTTAACAGTGTTTTTTGTTAGCATTAGAGTTAGTAGAGAGTTTTTTTTGTTGACATTAGAGTTTGTAAGTAAGTTTGAGATTGCATTTTGTTAATCTCATATTTTGTTATTGTATAAGTGAATTTACACTCTAATTGTACATGAATTTTACAGATTAAGCAAATAGTTTTGTATCAATTTAATTAAATATTAAAAAGATTATCAATTAAAATGTTAAAAATAGTTATATTTTGAAGTAAATTAAATTATTTATTCAACTTTGAAATTATCATACTTGAGAAATAAAATTAAATTTTTTAGATATATAGATTATTATTAAATATTAATAATTATTTTTAAGTTACATAATAATCTTTAAATTGTAAAAGAAGTAAAAATCAAACTTAAAGACTTAAAATAAAAATAAATCTACACTAATACCTATCTACAAAGTAAACATAAAAAGTAATTATACCCGAAAATGAAAAGCTCTATGTAAAAATAAATAAATAAATATATAAAAATCTAAAATCCATTATAAAAAACAAAAAACAATACAATTGATAGCTGGAAAGAAATATACTGGAAAGTAAGTTAGGTAAATAAAGTTAAAAAAAGTTATATCATCATATTGTTTTCCATAGAAATAAGACCAAAACAATTGATCGTTGAAGGTGTCGTTCAAGTAACATCTCTTCTGAAAAATGGTGTCTTCCTAACTAAACCCAAAAATGGTGTCTTTGTACCTTAAGTAATTATTAACTGACTGCTAAGAAGAATTTCGTTTCTATTTATATATTTCTATTTTGTTGCTGCTGGAGGCCTGATGTTGCAAACCGAAATTAGAGGGCCTGTTCTTGTTCATCTTACAATTTCTTGCAACAATGAAATCTTGTTTTTATCTGTGGAATGTTGTAAGAGACAACTACAAAGTAACCGTAGATTTTTTGAATAAAAATCCTCAAAACAAGTAAGATGAACATTTAGATTTCAATACTCTAACAATTGAAAAACAAAATGGACCGGAAAGGGACTCTGAAAAATGGCCTACATTTCAATGGCTACCTCCTCGTTTTCAACGTCCTTAGTTTCTTCAATAATATCCTTATAGTAATTGCTCACTACATGATTTGCAGCATTGGAGAAACTCGCAGCTTCTTTTATTGAAGGCCTCATTTCTGTTCAGTGAACTTCATAATTTTTTCGCCAGCGATCAAAATTTTCATTTTATTTGTAACCTTGGCTTGGTCCAGTTAATTGATGGTAGTCTTGTAGCTGGTTTTCGGTTGAACTCATGTGTGTGGTTTCTTTGATTATGCTTCTCTGGCCCTCTTTGCTTCTTCCCCAGTCTTCTTGTCATTTTTTTATGGTCATCTCTGACCAGGGATAAGTAAACAACGTAAAATAAATTGTCAGTTACTTTTGCTGACTATTATGACAACAAAAGAGGAGCCTAGGGAAGAATTCATGAGAAGGCTACCACAATCATATGTTGCCTCGTTGAGGCTGAAAGTTGCGACCAGCTCTTGGTATTGGAAGGCACTCTTCCGCCCCTTGTGAGATTGCCGGAATCTGAAAGCCCTTTGGCAAAAGAAAAGGCCACGTTGTCTCTTCTATGTCTGGCATCTGGTGCAGAAACATCTCAATCTATGGTAGGTCACTGCAGGATTCCAGCCAGCCCTAATTGAAATATGCCAAGTTGTTTTCCCTGTAATGCAGACTGCAGTGGTGGGGGCCTTGAGAAATCTATCCGTTGTGCCAGAGGTTAGACAGGGGTTGGCAGAAGAAGGCATTATTTCCATGGCGCACGATATGGAAGGTCTCATCTGGTTGAGATTGCAAATAAGTTGTTCCAATTCCCCTCCCATGTTTTTCCCAAAACGGATAAACTCGGAAAATGTTGTGGACAAATTGAAATTGAAAGATAAACCATCTGAGATCTGAGTGGAGCTAATATCAAGATCCACATCCTAGTGAATGGCAACCACAACATAAACCAATTTTTTGAAATAGAGTTGGAGGTAAATGTTAGGTTCAAATTTAAATTTGAAACTTAGCGCCTTTGAAACAACCATAGCATCCATTTAATGATGCAGTGACTGCCGGACTGGACGATTCTGAATCAGTCAAATGGCAGAGGAATTTTAATTGATGGCGACATGGCTGCAGGATGTTAGAATCGGAAGATGCCTGAAAAAGAACAACCGGAAAATGACCCGATTAAGCCATGGATGAATGTGCATCATGTACATATAAGGTTTTATCATACACTATGCCTTATGCCATGCATCTCTGACAATGGACAGACTAGTCTTAAAGACGAGTCTGTCCACTAAATAAGGCTCGCCTACAAAGTACTAATTACTTTCTTTGTGATGGATAGTTTCATGCTGGTTTTAGAGTGAATAACAATGTATATGGACCTATTAAATTAATAGAATGGTAGATCAATGGAGTTGGTTGATTAACGACCAGCTAGATAAATACTTACATCGATCAACATTTATAATCATTTATGGTTTTTTTATGAACTGATTCATTTCGCAAATACTATTGTTTCCATTCATCTCGACATGTACACATGTATAGGGTGGTGTCGCCCTAGCTGGTATATATTTTCATTTGTATCTTAACCATTCCCTTATTATGTGTCAAGGCATGGAATGTTGTAAATTTATAATTTGCTTTCAACGTTAGAAATATTACACTAGGTATTATGGAACAAGCATTTTTCATATATTTGTTCAATACACGCTGTTGAATCCAATTTCATATAATCTACATTTACTTTCTCTGCACCAGATAATAGAAATATGTGGTGCAGAGAAAGTGAATGTAGACTTTATGGAACTGGCTTCATGCTTGTTTTTAATGTGACAAAAATTGGATAAGAATGTGAAATAGCCTTTTGTATGTCTGAGAAATTAATTACTAGTTGATGTATTTTAAATCCAATCCGGGTCACTCGAGTAGGATTCAGTAGAAGTACACAAATGTGAATCAATCTTTCAGCAAGCATGGTGCATGCTTCCTTGTATTTATTCAATTGTGTTTTTGTTCGACAAGTCAAGATGTTAGGTAGATTTAAAGTCATGAATTAACTCATGGTCTTTAATGTTAGTCGGTAACTTCCAAGAGAAGCAAAACTTAGTCTTTGTATATGTAGAAGAAGAATGAATGAAAAGCATATGATGTTGGAGACGAAAAGAGTAATAGAGCCCAAGGTCTGTAAAGGTGAAAAATCCAAGTTAATTTCCAAGTCTCACAGTTTTCCTATTTTGTTATGGTAATATATAAACCTATAATTTTTATGTGTTTATTCTCAAGAATACTAATGTGTAACAACTTCTCGAGAAGTACTTGTGTGAAATAAATTAACATTTACTGTTTGTAAAAGAAATCGAAAGAAGGCATTTCAGTAGAGTGAGATAAAATCAAGGCAATCGTTGATTGAGCAGCTCCATAAGATGTAATTAGGATTCAATCCTTTATGGGAATCACGGGTTATTATCATAGGTTCATCGAGGGGTAGGTTCATCGAGGGGTTCTCTAGAATTTCTTACACAATAAATTCACTTCAAAAGAAATGAACTAAATTCATATGGTCTAATAAATATCAAGAAAGATTTGAAAAGATTAAACACTTGCTAACCACTACATCTATTTTAAGAATAGAAGATCCATACAAATACTTATTGATATGTACGGATGCATGCTTAGAGGGATTAGGCGGTGGGTTACTTTAAGAGGATTATGTAATAAGCCGAATCAATAAAACTTAAAGAACATGAATGGAACTATGCACCACATGAATTAGATCTAGATGCTATAATACATGCATTAAGAATGTGGAGACATTACTTAATAGGAATTAAATTCACTTTATTGTCTCCTAACAAAACATTAAAATACCTATTTGATCAACAAGCTTTAAATGCTCTCCAAGCAAGGTGGTTAGGATTCTTGAGCGAGTATGATTTTGAAATTAAACAAATTAAAGGAATGGAGAACAAAGTGGCGGATGTATTATAATACCAAATTACGAAGAAGTTAAAATATTAATTCTGAAGGAGCTACAAAAGAGACCATATTCAAGGCATCCGAGATACCAAAAATTGATAACTAAGTTAAGAAAAAACTATTATTGGCCTGACATGAAGATGATGTTGCAAATTACCTAGCTATGTGTATTGAATGTCAACAAGTAAAAATTTAACATCAACATCCTACGAGGTTACTGCAACCCTTGCTTATTCCAGAGTGTAAATGGAGGATAATAAGCATGGAATTTATAAAGCGATTACCTACAACAAATAAGAAACATAACTCAATAATGGTAGTTAATGATAAATTAAGTAAAGATACACACTTCATACTTGTGAAATCTACCTTTAGAGTAATAAACATAGCCGATATTTTTATGAAAGAGATTTCTCAATTGCATGGAATTCCAAAAGTTGTGATTTGTGATAGAGATGCAAAATTTACAAGTATTTTTTGGAAGTTATTGTTTAAAGGTATAGATACTTAGCTGAATTTCAGTAATTCTTGCCATCCTCAATCGGATGGTCGAATTGAAAAAACTAACCAAGTGTTAGAAGACATGTTGTGAATATATGTTATGGATAAACCAGGTAAATGGAAGGATTGTTTACATTTAGTAGAATTTTCTTACAATGATGGATATCATGCCTCATTAAAAATGAGTCCATTTGAAGTATCAAATATGCTCAAAATTTCCACTCATGTGTCTTGGGATAACCCGATTGATAGGATTGTTCTAGGACCTCACATGTTACAAGAGATTGTAATACACCAAAGACAATTGTTAATTATTTATTATTTCGAAAATATATATATATATATATATATATATATATTGACAGTAAAGTCAAAATAAATGTGAACGGATTATTATTTTTATTGAATAAATAAAAGACTAAAAGGAAACATAATCGAAGTAGCTGTTAAAAGAGTGTTTGATGACCCACAAGGAGAAAAGACAAATGGCGAAAGCTATTGAGTGAAAAATCAAGTGATGTAAGAGGCATATTCCCCAAAATCATGTCAAGACTCCTTGTGGAGCACTAAAGAGAAGGAGGCCCATAAATGACCAAGTCCTAGGAAAAATACTATAAAATAATATGCTGGTCAAGCAAGCAAGCAAGAGGGTGGCGATGGATGCGGAATTGATCTATTGATGCAAAGAGATGGTGAATTGATCAGATTTTGTCCTTGTGGTTCAACAAACGGGATCGAGGGTTCTTGAGCAAGTAAGACTTGGTTGTTCTAGTAGTTGGTTGGGAGGAATGACAAATTCAATTATGTTTTCCCGGCACTGGTGTCAGGTTCCCTACTCAATTTCTTATCTATCTAGCACTGATAATTATAGTCTGAGTGTAGATTTAAATTTTAAATTCATTTTATTCAGGAATTATACTGTGCATCTTTTTCCTAATCTATCTATGTCTTTTCAATAATATACTCTTCGTATAAACCGTTAGCTATTAAATTTATCATATATAGAATGTAGAAGAATCGCAAGTCTTATTTATATGTTAAAGTACCTCTAGATTTTCTTTGCTACTCTCTACTTTAATATGATTAAAATATCGTAATCAATAGAAATGATATAACGAAAGGATCACCAACAGAGCTAAGAACACAATCACCCAACTTATAGACCTGAGCCCCGAATTCAACGATAATCAAATATACAACTTTTGTTTCTTTTTTAGTATTCATACTTGTTTAGATAAGATCTAAATATATTAACTAATAAAGGAACTAAAGAAGGATTCACAAGTAAGTCGATATGTTAACAAGGGCTAAGGAACAATCACCCACTCGAAGATCAAAATCCAAACTCACTATAAACACATTATCGTATCGATTAACCAAAACAAAACAACAAATCAAAAAATATCAACTCTAAGCTAAAGAATATAACCAATTATATAGCCTCGGTCAATTTTGGGTATTCATACCCATTTGGGACCAATCTAAATATTCTAACAAACCAAAAGAAAACTAAACAACAGGATCACAGTCGATCCAACATAGTAATCTTTTATAATAAAATAAACAAATGCCCAGCTTACAGATCCACATTAAGAACTCAACATTAATCATATCTAGATAAAATTGCAAAGAAAATTTATTATCAAATCACTAAACATAATTAAATACAAATGGACAGTCTTTAATCTCGTGCATCAATACCCAAGGTTTGATCGACTTGATAACACATTTAATTAACAACAGGATCATGATGTCCAAGAATAATTAGAAATCCATATTTCCATTTAACATTTGAAATCAAATTACAGATCGGATCTTAACCGAGATTTCAATTTGTCAATACTATCTTGGGCGTAAGCCAATTTTTTGGTATCCACAATCTAACACTAAAAACACAATGTGTAGTATCCATCCAAGCATGATTGTAAATCAAATGCATTGAAGTGTGAGAGGATGCGAAGTCCACATTGTAAACTAATGAATCCAAATTCAGACCCATGAGGGTTTAAAAAAAGAAAACAAAAATTATCTTTCGAGAGGCTGTGAAAACCCTATACTTGGACTATGAACCAATGGTAAACCAACTTCACCCTAAATCTACAAGAGTCTTACCATATGACTATTTGAGGATCTAAATTGTTCAGTCCAAGACAAAACCGTGCTGGTAGTTACATGCAAAAACTGGGTAGGGTGAATATAATGAAAATGACCAAGATTTAAATATGCATTTTTCTAATTTTTAAACAGAGTTGAATAAAATCCCTCACCTATGAACAAAGAAGAAGGTGGCTTGAGAGGAGGTTCCCCTGTCGCGACTCTCTCCAGGCCAGGCTTAGTAATCTACATCCACATGTAAGCGTTGTTAAAAACCATGTTTAATAAACTATAAATTGTGGAAAATTAAAAAGAATGTTGTGGGGATTCTTACGTGGATGTCGAGGATTGGGGCCATGAGGGTGAAGCAGGTTTGAGCCAAAGCTCCTACATATCGAATACACATCGAATGCAATAGACAAGTTATTACAAATCCTTTATGAACTGAGTGTTCAATTCAAATAGTAATGTTATTGAAATTGTTTCATTGGATTTTTATGCAATTGTCTTGATTCGAGTCCCTTTAAGAGTTAATATTGCACGTATTTTTATTTAAAACCAAAAATTATTGAATACACATCAAATGCAATAGACAAGTTATTACAGTCCTTTATGAACCGAGTGTTCAATTCAAATATTATAATCAAATCTGATTTAGACTAAGAGATCTTTGTGGTTGAATTGTTGCCTAAAAGCATCGAATCAACGCCGATAAATTCATGCGCAACAGTAGTATTTGATTTATGTCTTACGGGTTTTGTGTGGAAAAGATTGCATTTTTTAATATATATCGTGCAAATATAATGTATTCATGTCGGAAGTATTCACATTTTTTAGATGTAAAATTTGAAGATTATATATGTATTTTGTAAGTACGGAAATAAAGTAGTGAATTAGAAAACTCAGTTTTTGACTCTTCCAAAATTAAATTATGTGCCTATTTCTTAATGACAAGAATTTCAAAATATAAATTGTATACTTAATACTCAATGACTTGAATTATAATCTATGTATTATTTATATTGAGAATATTATATTATAAATATGTTTTTGTGTTAAAAATAGTGACCATAAGGATTTTATGGAAAAATTGAACATGGTGAATTATTATATAGACATATGTACTTTGGATGTATTTCATATATGAAAAAATGTATTTTATGGTTATATGTGTCTTAATATGTCCATTTTGGAAGCATTAACATATATGTATTTCATATATGAAAAAATGTATTTTATGGTTATATGTGTCTTAATATGTCCATTTTGAAAGCATTAATATATATAGGATGTATTGTAATATATATATATATATATATATATATATATATATGTATTATAAAGGTTATTGTACATTATATACCTATTTATTAGTAAACACATTTTTTATATTGTTTATAAATGAGAATATTAGTATATACATTTAAGTGTTGTAAATATACATTAAAAGAGTTGAAATTATGCCTAAAAGATAAAGGTTTAGCTACAAAAGTTCATTAAGAATATTTATAAGCATAAGAATTATTTTTTTATTAAATCTTAAGTGCTTATATAAACTATATATTTGGGGAATGCAAGTGTTAACTATATATTTTTCCATGTCAATGTTTTTTAAAAAAATCTTATTTTAATGAAAGTCATTAAAATGAGTTGGTTGTATTGCAAAGAGGACTTTTTTTTTCCTTTTCCATGTTTTCATAATTAATTGCATAAAAGGAATTTGGGTCTATTACTCAAACTCAATCAACCTCTTCTAAAACGATGGTTGTGGATTGAAGTAAAGAATGGATTGAATTCAACTATGGTTTGAAGTCAATCTATAATTCAACCTTGGATTGAATTTAGCCTTGGCTTGAAGTCAACCTTAGATTGAAGCCACCTTTGCATTGGATTCAAGAATGGATTGAAGCCAGCATTGGATTGATGTCAACCTTGCTTCAAATTCAACTATGGATGGGAATCAACCATGGATTTAATTCAACCTTGGATTGAAGGAAATCTTGGATTAAAGTCAAACATGGATTGAAGTCAACATTGGAATGAATCCAACCTTGGATTGAAGTCAACCTTCCCTAAAAGTTAAGCTTTCTTAAAATCCTACTATGGATTAAAGCAAAATATTGATTGAAGTCTACCTTGTAATGATGTAAACTATGGAGTGAAGTCAAGATTTGATTCAAGTCATCCTTGGATTAGAGTCAACCACGGATTGAAGTCAACCTAAGATTTAAGGAAACCTTAGTTAAATTTGCACTTTATATAAAAGTCAACCATGGATTGAAGCCAATGATGGATTGAAGTCACTTTGGAATGAAAGCAACCTTGGATTGAAGTCAACCATGGACTAAAGTCAACCTTGGATTGAATTCATCCTTGCTTAAAAGTCAACTACGGATTGAATTCAACCATGGATTGAAGTCAATCTTGGACAAAGTCAATCTTGCTTAAAATTTAACTATGGATGGAAGTTAGCTATGCATTGAAGTCACCCAAGGATTGAATTCAACCATGGTTTCAAGTTACCCTTTCTTATAAAGTCAACTATGGTTTCAAGTGAACTAAGGAGTAAAGTCAACCTTGAATTGAAGCCAACCAAAGCTTAAAGTTAGCCATGGATTCTAGTCCACCTTGGATTGAAGTCAACCTTCATAAAAATTCAATTATAGATTGAAGTCAACCATGGTTTAATGTCAATTAGCCTCTTCTAAAAGGGTCATTGTGGATTGAATTCATCCTTGGATTAAAACCAAAATTTAAGTCAACCTTGGATTCAATTCATCCTTAGGTTAAATTCAAAATTTAAGTCAATCTTCGATCGAAGTCAACCTTGGATTTAAGTTGTAACGTCCCCTAATAACCTGTATAAATAAATGCATTTAAATTTTTTTAAGTATAATTTCTTTACAAGTATTTGGCTATAATCTCTAAAACATTTGACCTTAAGCCATTTAAAAATAGCCAACATTAACTTTCGGGGTTCACTTCACTTTTGCACCCAAAAAGGTCGTTACCGCCCTGAAGCTGACCCTTTTGAATTTTGCTTCCCACATTCTTCCCTTCCACCTTTCATTGTGGACTTCGGAATCGGAAGCCTAACATCTGTCAAAACCATTCATCCACACTTTCTCGTTTTTCATTCTTCCCTTCTCCTGCAGAACTTGAAAATCAGAAAACCAATGAATTGTTACCTTCACCTAACCACTTTCTGCCTTCTTCCTCTATGCTGCAGAACTAGGAAATCAAAAACCCAACTTTTTCTTAGAGCTTTCATCTCTTTTCATCCTTCCTTCTTCCTCCCTTCTGCTGTGGAACTCGGAAGTAAAAAACCCAACTTTTTCTTAGAGCTTTCGGCTCTTTTTCTCCTTCCTCCTTCTGCCCTTTCACTACAGAACTCAAAAATCAGAAACCAATGTTCTACTTCGTATTTCACCCATTTTCCCACCTTCCTCTTGGCTTCTTCTGCACCGTAAATCTTTCGGGGTCAATCTAAACTGTCGATCTTTCCTTCCCTGGCTGCGGAATCCAGAGATCCATGAAACGACTATTTGGTCCTTCATTTTTCCACTCTTCGAATTGTGACTTCCGCCTTCCACAAGCGGATTCCGGAAGTTTGTAAAATACATCTCAACTTCAACTTAGCTGCATTTTGATTCTTAAACCATACTTCTGGTCTTCATGAACTTAAGCAAAAGTAGTGGAAAACCCAAGCATATTCAGATGCGAAATACATAAACATTTAGCCATCATACACCCTACTGGAAATCTGTGACAAGATTTTAACACATTCAGCTCATTCATAAGTAAATAAGATATTTCCACACCGTTGATTCTTGCAGGGAAAAGTAGCCATTGTAACAAACTCATTCATAAGTATAAGTATTACTCATGGACTTCACCAAGCCTGGGATGGTTCAACCCAGCGCAGAACTCAGGCCTCCCTTAGGAACAAATACATTCGGTGAGTCAACCAGGGAAAACATGCAGTAAGCAAGCAACTCTTTCAGAAAATGTTAAGACATCAAGGGCAGGCTAAACCAACCATAGTCAATCAAATAGAGTCAGAGTCTTCAGTTCCAGGACTCCATCAAACCTCCAAGTTATATGGGATTGAAAGGCAAAGTGGGTGCATTCTAAGCAGTCATAACCATCCCCAATAGAACAAGAGTGCTTCTCCTAGGACAATGACAAAACCCAATGCAGGGCATCAACATAGTAGGTGTACCATACCAGTAATACACTACATAACATAGGCCATGTAGAGTATAAGAATACAGACATGTTCACCTAAACCATACTTTCTTAAGCAAATCTATAATCCTACTTGCTAGCTAACTCTAAACTTCGTGGGTCTGCAACGATAAGCTTCAAGTTGCAAAGAGAATTGACCCTTGTAGTGGTAAATTCTATGAATATTATAGGAGGGTTAAAGGATGTGTAGCTTCAATAGATATAAGGTGAAGGTTTACATATATATAGCTCAGAACAATTTTGTTGCATAAATATAACATCTGAGATAAGTGCTAAGAAACAAAGATGATCGTGGATAAAACCTTTTCATGATCAACGATAGGGATAGATCTTGGAGAATATCAACAGTCATGAGCCATTTTACAGGGATAACTAGCACAAACAAGGCAAAGCTTATGGTGTGCAATAGGAAACTTGTGTAAATGATGTGTCCCCTCCTTATTGGATATCGCGCTCAGAGATGGAAGGTGTGAAAGCCACTTTTTGGGGAGCGATGGTTTAAAGGGCTGCATACTTCAATGGTCAGGATATAGGAGAAGGAAGATACATGAATGTAAGCCATTTCAAGGATTCAATTATCATGGATTAAACAAATCTTCGTGTGCATGCAATTTCAATGTAATCTAGTTTAACTCAGATCTGAAGTCCGCTCTTCGTTGAGCGTTAGAGAGGCCATAGGTTGGGATGGCTAAAGTTAGCAGTTCTGCTAAGGTTAGAACCAACTAAAAACACGTATCATGCTATCTAAGATTGTATACAACTAGTCTGGCATCACAATCCCAGTATGTTCATAAGCATACATTTCATAGGTTAATAAGATCTAGGAAACACTTACGTGAACACACCTACCGATTTAGTATCAATACTTTCATCATCATTCTAAGGAATTTTCTTATCATTCAGCAACATTGAAACATACAAAATACATCTAGGGACACGCTTAAGCTCCTTAATCAGAGAAAAAAAACACTAGATGCAAATTACATAGTACATAACAACAATTCCCCACTTGGGTTGCCATTTTACCAAATGCAAGGCACAATCATTCTAACATTGTACCAATTCATAAGAGTTATTAAATCTAAGCTGTTATTTCCTCATTGCATTGACATTAACACACATATTTAATATAAACAAACATACCCTCATCTCAATGAGTTTGCAAAAACAATATTCCGTAATGAAACATGTTTACCACGCGAGCCGCGATGATGGGGAAACAACCACATTCCACCCAACCATAGATTAGGCACATATTTCTATGTTCTCAATCACCCTGAAGCTAAACTATGCGTCCCAAGAGTGGTGATAGTCAAACCCAGTCCAGTTCTCCAAGGAGAAATAAATTCCTCACACAGAGTGTTCAAAGAGCAAGAGATCCTTCTTCAGGCATACTTCCCCCTCTCAGTGTCTGCCTCTATCCTATGCTTCCCTCTTTATAGTTTTTGTTTGTTCTAGGTGTTTTTGCAGCTAACGACCAATTTCTCCAGGAATTTTCATTGCTCTTACATCCTTGATTTCCCCAGGGTGGTTCTAGCAACATACTGGCATTCATACGCCTGGTGTAACCTCCCTGGGATTGACCCTTCATGTCCACCACTCTTGCATTCATAGTTTCCTCATTCAATATGGTTGTCCCTATCATTCATATTTTTATTACAAGCATAACATTTCAGTTACAACTGTCCTCCAAGAACCGATTGGCATATTCCAGGTCTTCCAATCACATTCAAAAACTAAAATAGTTTTTTCAAAATGATTACAAATGCAGTTCAATACTTGGGGCTATTACATCCTTTTCCCCTTAATGTAACACTGTCCACAATGTACTCAGTCATCTTCCATATCTTTTGGAAACACTCTATGATTCCTATGTACTACTTTCTTTTCCTGTCCAATATTGTGCATAGAATTCTTATATTAGCATGTCCTTTCTTACTTGACTTGTTCATTCTGTTTTTCCACATGTTTCATCTTGGTCTCTAATTCTACAGCCTTTCATGTAAAATTTCACATCATGGTTAGAAATTTTACCTTCCTTAGTACTCCATGAAATTTTACCTTTTCAGGAAGTATCTCTGCACTGTTAGTAGCTCCATAAATTGACACTACAGAAGTAAATGAGCAATTTGCTTAACTTATTCTACTATTACAATCATAATTTCCTCAGGTTGCTTTTTTGTTGATGTCAAACCTGTGATGAAATTCTAGGACATTACCTCCATTTTCTATAGGGGGAAGGGCATAGTTTGTAATAAACCTTTTAGATGACGATGCTTAGCTTTCACCTGCTGACATACCATTACTTAGATAAAAACTCACCTAAGTATACCCTTCATCTGGGAAAAATAATTGTCTCTTGAGGGTTGTTATCATCTTGTGGGAAACCAAGGTGTCCTGCATAAGGATGTTGGTGCATCTCCTTTGAAAATAACAATTTTAACTCAACAACAACATGCATATATAATCACATAAAATCAGCAGGAAGATGCTGAACAACCAAATACTTATTGGCATTTTCAGTTCAATAGTCATCCTTTTCCCCCAAGGACATGTTTTCCTCATCTCATGTGCATGACATACAAGCATGCAGTTCACGTGAGAGGTTATCATAAGGAAATTTCCATTATAAATTTTTCAGATTCTACTTCATACATCAATTAAATTTCCCAAACATAAGGTCCTTTTCCTTTGTTTGTCTCTTGCAGACAAAAATACTTGGTTTTCTGCAGTCTCTTACCTGACATGTTTCCTACATCAAATGGTGAATATCATGGATAATAAAAATCAATGATGAATTTACAATTCTGTCTCCTACAGAAATCGGGTTTCAAAATCATGAGGCTGACCTCATATTTGTTTGGTTCTAGAAAGTGGAATCTCTTACCCTTATTACTTCACTTGCTGCCCAAAACCTAGACATTCACACATAATATGCCATCTTATCATTATTCTTAGTATATCAAAATTTCAAAACTAAAATTTACATATATGTTTTGTTGATAAACTAGATTTCACCGTTACGAGATCCTTCTCACATGGTAGATTTTGTCTTTCTTTTATGGGACATACCCATACTACCTGCAATCTGAAATTTCCAATCATCCAAGCAATTGTGAGCATCCCTGCATGGCATCCTTTCATCGCAGGAATTGCAATGATCCTCAGAGTTGCACATGCATTACTATACAAATATTTTCATGTATTATCACCTTAACAAGACTCGTGATTTCACAATCATTCTCCATACAATTATGTACTTTCAACAGAGCGTTCAATCAAACAAGGCTACTTTTTCCATGCAATCTTTTCCTTGTATTCATAATTCAGGAATGATTTCCTAATGGACAATAATTCTATCATTTTAGCTATTAAATAAATTGCAGTGAAGTAGTTACATCGCAATCATGCATTCACACAAAGCATCTTGTATGCACCCATACATACCTTGGCATCAAAAGTCCAAGCGCTTCTTGGATGAATCCGTTCTTCAGAAGTTCTGTCATGAGTATATATACCTGATGGTCATGTCCTCACGAAACGTTATGAGTTCATATGCATGCCTCCTCAAACTGTATATATATATTACTCAACCAGTCTCACAAAACCTAACACCTTCGTGGGTGCTCCATGGAAATTATGTTCCAAAGCCTAACACCTCTTTTGGGTGCACATAGGAAGATCTATCTTACCAAACTTAGGTGCTTCCTTTCCGGACACCATAATACCTAGGGGTTATTCTCTTCATAGAACACCCACTCCCATGATAGTCCCCTTACGCGGTGTGATTGTGTGTGAAAAGAATTCTAACCAGTTGTCTTACACCTGGGCATCCGCGACGATGCATACTGGTGCATAGCTAGTCGAGGGAAATCTATGTACCCCAAGTACATCCTTCCTCATACAATTTCTCAACTTTACATGCATAAATAATCTTATCGTATCATTGCAATTGCCAATTCTGGTACCTGTAACTATACCACCAGTAATCATTCACAATCTTTAAATCATGGATTATATAGCATCAATGTTTCCATCTATCGTAGATATATTGGTTTCAGAACTGGAAATTTCCATACTTACATAGCATTCTCTTGTTGTTATCAATTATCTACTCTGGTCCATCATAAATGTAATGGATTAGATTGATAACAACATCTTTCTATTATTTCGTAGTATAAAACAAATCATATTGGTTTTAGATGTTACCTGATTGGATTAGTCTCTTAGCAGGGGTTACCCAACCCTTTCCAACCTATTTATCATAGATTTGTTGTCCTAGCCTTTCTTCACAAGGCTATTGGTCATTTGCACAATATCACCAACATTCCAACCATGCATATATTCCCTTGGTCCTGCAATTATTTCCATCAACCCTAATATCACAGACAATATTAATTATGAATCGTGGTTTTAGTGCAGAAGTAAATCTTCACTAATTTTTCAATTATGCACTATTGCATATATGCAAAACATTTTCACTGGCACTATGCCCTATCTATTAATATTCCTACTAGTGCACATAACTAACAATTTTATCCTCAGACACATAACTAAAAGGTTTTTATCAAAACAATCCATTATTACTTTATGCTTTGCTAATCAGCCCATGCCCACAATCATATTATACATACAACTGCATGTCTACTAAGGTTAATATCAACAACATATGCATGAATCAAAATCTATCAATATTATATTTCATGATTCACGAGTATTCTAGGATTCTTATTCATTCTATTCACTGATAGGTAAGCATATTCACTTCACAGGAATGAATTTACTTACAGTGCATATTTACTTCATAGTAAGCACCTTCTATTTTCTTCTAGATTTCCAAGTAAACACACCAAGTGTTAACAGTACTCTAAGTGCTCGACTGAGCTATCCAACCCCAAGATAATAAGATCTAAAACAATCAAAATATACCTTATGGTCTTGTACTTTATCTTCACAATCCTCATATAAGATCAGTTTTGTCTAACTCTGCTAGATGATAGCACTAGCCAGTGCTTCGTATGCTTTACCTTGGTAGGTTGGTAGGGCCTCATCATCCTTGTGGTGCTGCATCTTAAGGTGGCTCCTGGATCCCTTAATATAGTAGGGGTGGGATTGGAATTAATACCTTATCTTCCCTATTGTGCCCATCATTTCATTTCAACAAGGTATTAAATATAATCCAAGATTCCCTTAGTAATATACTTTTAACAGGGCCCCAAGGATGCACTTTTCTTTAACAAGACCGGATGGATTTCCTAATAAAGGTGTTAGTAACACATTCTACATATTCTGTATTTGGTAATTATACCTACAACTCATATTCAATCAGGCTACCTGTGTCATGCTTAACTAGTTACATGATTAGTACTTAATTTTCAATAGCGATATAAAATTACCCTCAGTTATTGCTAGTGCGCCTTCAAAACTGCCACCAAATACACTTCTAGAGGGGGTCACAAGGCAAACTATCTTCATAGGTCACCTAAAATAATACATCATACACAGCTAAGTTACATGCAATAATCCTCATCTAATTGAGACTCAAAAAGTTTTATAACAACATATCTCTTTTCACCTCATCACAAATCATAATTCTTCTCAAAAATCATTCAAGAAGCCCTGATTCATTAACTAAAATTAGTGATATGGAAACCCACATGCATACCTGATATAATACATAATACCTTAACCTATTTCAGTCCTAAATCAATCATGTAATGTCTACCAAATACAACCATACATGCATCAATTACTATACAAGCATCCCTTGTACTACATCATCCAATTCATCAACCATAATACACCCATTAGGGTACATTGATCATAATCCATCAATTTAATACACAACCATGATACACAATCAGGACTCGTCAAGCAAAAGATGGTAATCATTTAGAAAAAGGTTTTTATTAACTAGGCGTGCTCCAGCAGAACCTAGATTTTCCAAAAAGGCGACAAGGTTGAAACCTGTGGCTCTATTTTAAGCATTCTGAACAAAACTTTAATGTCTATAACAACATTTTCTCAATAATCCAGTGGAACTAGATGTTCCCAAAAGGCGACAGGGTTGGAACCTGTGGCTTAGATAACATTTGTAATGTCCCACAATAACTTGTGTAAATAGATGCATATAAAACAAATTAAGTATAATTTATTTAAAAGAATTTGGGTATAATCTCTAAAACATATGACCTTAATCCATTTGAAAATAGCAAACATTAGCTTCCAGGATTAAATCCACTTTTGCACCCAGAAAGGTCGTTACCTCCCTGAGGCTGACCCTTCCAACTTTTTCTTCCTGCATTTTTCCCATCCACCTTTCACTGCGAACTTCGAAATTGGAAGCCCAACATCCATCGAAACCCTTCATCCATGCTTCCTCCCTCCACACTTCACCCTTCCTCCTTCCACCTGTGGATCTTGAAAATAAGCAAACCAACTAATCACTACCTTCACCTAACCACTTTCTACTTTCCACCTTTCTCCTCTCCACTACAAAACTTGAAAGTTGGAAACCCAACTTTTTCTTAGAGCTTTTGGCTCTTTTCCACCTTCCATTGTGGAACTTGGAAGTCGGAAACTTAAATTTTTCTTAGATCTTTCGGCTCACCTTCCACCCTTCCACTATGGAACTCGAAAATCAGAAACCAATGTTCTACCTCATCTTTTACCCATTTTCCAACCTTCTGGTTGGCTTCTTTTGCACCATCAATCTTGCAGGGTCAATCTCAATCGTCGATCCTTCCTTCCCCAACTGTGGAATGTGGAGATCCATGAAACGGCTATTTGGTCCTTCATTTTTTTGCTCTCTGACTTTTGACTTCTGCCTTCCACAACCAAATTCTAGAAGTAGGGAAAATACATCTCAACTTCAACTTACCTGCATTTTGACCCTTAAACCAGAATTATCGTCTTCATGAACTTAAGCAAAAATAGTGGAAATCCTAGGCATATTCCGATGAAAAATATAGGAACATTTAACCATCATACACCCTACTATAAATCTATGACAAGCTTTTACTGACATTCAACTCATTCATAGGTAAATAAGAGATTTCTGCACCATTCATTCTTGTAGGGAAAAGTACCCAGTGCAACAAACTCATTTGTAAGTGTAGGTATTAATCATGGACTTCACCAAGCCTAGGATGGTTCAACCTAGCACATAACTCAAGCCTCCCCTGGGAACAAATACACTGGGTGAGTCAACCAGGGAAAACATGCAGTAAGCAAGCAACTCTTTCAAAAAACGTTAAGACATTAAGGGTAGCCCAAACTAGTCACAGTCAATCAAATAGAGTCGAAGTCTCCAGTTCTAGAACTCCATCAAACCTACTAGTTATACGAGATTGAAAAGCAAAGTGGGTGCATTCCAAGCAGTCATATCCATCCCCAACAGACCAAGAGTGCTTCTCCTAAAAAAATGACAAAACCCAATGCAGGGCATCAACATAGGAGGTGTACCATACCAATAATACACTACATAACCTAGGCCATCCAGAACATAAGAATACACACCTGTTCACCCATACCATACTTTCATAAACAAATCTATAAGCCTGCTTGCTAGCTAACTCTAAACTTCATAGGTCTGCAACGATAAGATTCGAGTTGCAAAGAAAATTGACCCTTGCATTGGTCAATTCTACGAAGATTACAGGAGGGTTAAAGGACATGTAGCTTCAAAAGATCCAATGCAAAGGCCGACAGATCTACCACTCTGAACAATTTCATTGACTAAAGCTGACATGTGAGATAAGAGCTGAGAAACAAAGGTGATCGTTGATAAAACCCCTTCATGATGAACGACACAGATAAATCTCAGAGAATATCAATGGTCGTGAGCCATTTCCCAGGGAGAAGTAGCACGGACAAGGAAAATATTGTGGTGCACAATAGAAAACGTGCGCAGATGACGTGTCCCCTCCCTATTGGATATCACGCTTGGAGATGGAAGGTGTGAAAACCACTTTTTGGGGCACGATGGTTTAAAGGGACGCATACTTCAATAGTCATGATCTGGGTGAAGCAATATCCACAGCTGTAAGCCATTTTGTGGATTCAATTAACATGGATTAAACAACTCTTGGTATGCATGGAATTTCGATGTCCAGTTTAACGCAGACCTGAAGTCCACTCTTCGTTGAGAGTTAGAGAGGCCATAGTTCGGGATGACTAAACTTAGCGGTTCGTCTAAGGTTAGAGCCAACTAAAAACATGTATCATGCTATCTAAGACTGTATACAATGGGTCTGGCAGCACAATCCTAGTATGTTCATAAAAATACATTTCAGAGGTTAAGAACAACCAGGAAACACTTGTGTGAACACACTCACCGGTTTAGTATCAATACTTTCATCAGCATTCTAAGGCATTTTCTTATCATTCATCAACATTGAAACATACAGAATACATCTACAGATGCACCTAAGCTCCTTAATCAGAGAAAACAAACAGTATGGAAATTACACAGTACATAATAACAATTCCCCACTTGGGTTGCCATTTTACCAAATACAAGGCACAACCATTCTAACATTGTACCGGTTCATAAGATTCTGTTGATAGTGATTCTACTGCGTATGTGGTTGTTGTGGTGCATACTGAGGCTGGCATTGGTTTTGATACTGATTGGGAGAGAACTGCATAGGATGATATGATGCTTGTGCCGGTTCAGCCTGAGTCTACCCTTCATTCTTCATCAAGTATGTGTCGACCGCCATTTTCTTCAGGAGCTAGTATGCTCTGCAATCCTTCTCTTCATTCCCTACTAACTTGCATAATTTACAGAATAGGTTTGTAGGAGTGCTTACAATATTTTGCAAGTATAAACAATCCTCGTCACGATGTTCTCTTGTTTGGAATATGCGACACCAAGGTAGTCCATGGGAACTTAATGGGTTTGGCACACCGAATGAGACATAATTCATGAAGGTCAGACAATTATCATTCGTGTGTCCATCCATTCTACATTTTTTGCACCATAAGTCTTCGTGGGCTTACTTACCCTTCTTGATGTCATGTAGTTATCGTCAAGTTAGCCAACGACAACTGACTCTGTACCATTACTACGGCACCATTGCCAATTGGCGAGGCCTCTAACTTCACCGCCAACTTTAGCGCTTTTGTCTGCGACTCGATCTTTTGTTGCATTAATGGGCCTCGTATGTGTGGTAGTAGTGCAGCAATAAACCACTCTTTATGTTGTACATCTGACATCTAGAAACTTACCTTGGCCATCAAAGTCTTGAACCATTTGTTAAAGTCCCATACTAACTCTGCAAATGCTTGTTTGATTTCCTTGATATTGGTGATACATTACGAGTAAGATTTAGGTTTTATAAGCTTAGAGATCATTGCAGCTCGTATCTCTTCAAGGGTATTCTGTGGTGTTCCTGGTGGTACTATGCAAAATTTCATAAACCAGTCAAATGCACGACCCCTTAGAGTCATTATCATCTGTGCTTTCTTTAAGTCCACGTTCTGAACTAAGAGAACCATCCAAACAACTTCACAGATGAACCAATGCTGCTCTCGATATTCTTCTCCATTACCATTGAATGTAGGTAACCAAATATCCGCAATAGCCATTGCGTTAACATCTGGGTTATCTGATGACTGACCTAATAGAGGTGTTTTCTCTTACGCAGTAGTCACAGTAGTATCACTACTAGTCTTGGAAACTCTTTCAGGAGATGAGACTCTAGATATTACCTTTTGCGATACTCCTGGTGTGATGTAGTGGTGTCCTAACCTTGGTGACTCGACAGTCTCTTCAGAGTATTATGATCCTTCTGATATTGGGCTATACTCCTCCTCTTCGTCGCAAGACCCTTCTTCTACCTATGACTACAAATCGTTCTCACTCTCCTCGAACAGACTAAGAGCTCGTCGACCTTCATGTCTTTCTTCTTTTCCCTAATCTAAATCTCCTTCCACTCCTTAGGAATCCATATTCCACTTCAGGTTTTGTACTTCCTGGGAACATATAAACTCACTATTTTCTATTTTCTTGACAAGTCATCTACGACATATCCTTCCTCTGGTGTATGTGACTCAACTACTCAACTGCAAGATACCCTTCTCATAAACGAGCATCTTGATCCATGTACTGATAGATAACAAATGTCTTCTTCAGGGTCCTTGGAAATTTTTTATTTCAGCCTCACTATACGAGGTTATAGCCCCTACTGCAAACTCAATAATATATCCTTGCAAAATATTGTCAACCCAAAAATCAATAGCTATAGAGATGGTGTTACTTACACAGGTTACTTCGCGCATCAAATGATCACTCCAATTGAGTGCTTCTCTTCTCTAGAAATTTTTCTAACTTCTTTCCAATCTTGACAGACACTCGTGCAATACAATGGGAAAATCTACAAAGAATATCTCATGAATATTAGAATATATGTACTCGTCTACCAAGTTTTCTATCCTCAACTAAGATCCCATGATCTCTCCTTGTGCAAATGCTAGTGTCTTAGACTCCAACCAGTCCTCTATCTCATTCTTCGTTGGATGCCACAACATTTCCCTTGACTCAAATGGTTAAGGTCCTGACAACATAACCATTTGTTGGCCTCTTTCTCTTTCTTGTCTTGACCGACGGTTCAAATCAACAACACAATACCAACAAGACACCAAAAGAAATTTTCTCAACAGAGCAAGATCAGTCGGCAACACCCATGAGATAGGCGCAATCTCACCTAAGATATAGTAATGGGAATTGCCAGAACCATGTTTCACTCTACGACAATGATGCAACCACATGCCATAAGTCACCCGCGCAACACGACATCGTCCTTAAATGTTAATGACTGGTGCAATGGTGCGAAGCAACCAATTCCTTACACTCTACAGATAGTGCATGAATTTTATTTATACTTGGTAGATTAACCATGAACTCATACACAACATTTCAACAATACTTCTAAATAGTCATTCTTTCATACTGCGACATACATTAAACAACAATTGTAACTGTAATAATGTAAGATAAGCAAACATTCACATAAACCTTCACCATTCAACAAAATTCATCCTTATAACACAAGAAATAACATGGAAACCCATCTAGGAAAAACAACCAGGGTGCTCTTCATATGGCATGAGAAATACAGGTAGCACCTTGTAGCCTGCAACTTGTAGAATCTTCTTAAAATATGTCTTTCTGACTCAATCTTCTTGCTCTCATGCTCTCTGGTTTATTGCTTCTATCTACTCCTATTGATCTGCACACAGTCTCGATTGACTCTTCTACTTGACTAGAGGTCTGTGTACACAGCTGCAAGATCCGTAGCTCAATAGCCTTCTCCTTCTACTAGACTCTCCTCTGAGTCGACAACAAAATCTAATTGAATCTACCTCTCAAGGTTAATAACAACAACACTGGAGCCAACCAAATCTAATCTAATCAACTAAACCCTTATACAAAGCGGGTTCTTTCTATTTATAACATTTACAAGACCACCCAAGGCCGACTAAGTACTAATCAGTTATTATAGATTCAAATGGTTACAAAATATCTCTATTACATTAAATGCCAACCCATTCCTAGTCGCAAAAGTCCTACATGCATTAACCACAGCCTTAACTAGCCACGAAAACGTCCATCATCTCATATGCACCAGTCTTAACTAGCCGCAAAAATATCCTTCTATATCTTGTTGGTTCATCCTTCTACAGTCTTCCTTGACTTCTTCCTATCCAACGTTAACTCTTCTACTTTCCTCTTCTCCCAACTCTGGATGTGCTTTACCTCATTGCACCAACCTTGTCACAGCTTTCTCTTCTCTGCGTTTCCTTTCCTTCTTTATCCCTCCTTTCTACATCGCGCGCATGTTTTATCTTTCTCTGCTGGTTCATTTGCTTCCTTCTTGACCTACTTTTCCCTTGTCATGGGCGTAGTTTTTCTTCATTGCTTGCGCATCTCATTCTTCCTTGTGCACTTTTCCTCGCCCAACAAGATATTACCTTCAAGTGGTTGGATTGTTTTCAAAGGAACCTGCTTTGATATAAATTGTTCGGAACGTATGCTTATACTGAGAAGGGAGGTGAATCAATATAAGACTTCTATTTAATTTATAAAACAATTCATTAATCATTCATTGAATATGAAGTAGTAAACACATCTAAAAACAAATCATAACACATAGAATTTAATGTGGAAACTATTTCAAGAGAAAACTATGAAAAAATTATTTGTATCAATTTATGTAGACACCAACCTACAATTACAAAGTTTATGGGAACCAAACTACATGAGACACTAGTATTCTCAACTGAGCACTCACTCGGCAAGATACAAATAGGTTTAGATTTGTTGATATAATATTCTTGAAATTTTAAAATATGCTCCAAAATAATCCCTTAAAAAATCTCCAAAACTGTCACAATAACACTTTCATATCTACTCCAAAATCAATCCTTAAAACATCTCCAAAATAGTCACAATATCACTTTGAAATCTAATCCAAAATCATCCTAATATCAACCCTCAAAGTTGTTAATGTTTTGAACAACAATGGAGATGCTTGAAATTTAAAACTTTTATCAATGATATGCTAAGGACCCGTAACAAATGACAATTCAATCACACACAATCATTCATCCACAACACAAGATGTACTGTGGGGAAAATACTCATAACAGAGAGGGTGAAAAAACCCAACAATTCTTTAGAGTATAATAGATAGATTGATGACAATGAATTTTAAAACATAAGCATATTTCCCGATAAGAGAGAATACAGAGCAATAGAGAAGAGAGATCCATTGTTACAACTGTGTGAACTTTCCATATGCCTAGCGTATTAATAAAAATTCACAATGTCTATCATGCAAACCCTAGTGAATGGTTGCATGAGAATTATCCACTCATACATTACAATTTTGAATTTCCTTTATGGAATAATCAATCCATGCATTGAATATTCATCATGCACAACTAATGTGGCATACCTTCAATCGTGGAATTTAACTGATAGTTAACTGACATTGGAGTGAACTCAATCTCTAACTAAATATTGATCACTCAGTTAACAAGCTAACATAAGTGTCACTAGTGCAATAACTCAATTGTCGCATGCAACACACTTTCTTAACTGAAGTTTCGTCCTTTGATTAACTTAAGTGTCTTTTGTTAGTCAAACTAAAGTGTAAGCACTTTAGTTAACTATTCCATCTTTATTTAATCACGTAGGCAATCATTATTAAATGAATCTTGTTGATTGATGAACACTGAGCTCTTATTTACTTAAATGAATGTTGATCATTATTAGTTCAATTGATGCTTTAACTAAATCACTAATTGAGGCATTCATATTTAATTGAATTTTTTTAACTTGAGTTCACTTTGAATTATCTTTCTCTCATAATATATTTATTTCTTGTCTCTTTATCTTACTGCATGGTCTATGTTTAATCATCTATCGTATCATATTATAATCAGAATAATTGTCACACATACTGATGATCATATATATTACCTCTAACCATATAGTCATATGCTAAAGTAATTCACTCTAGAGGTAATTAGTCTCTAGAGGAGACGTAATAGATTTATCCATCTCGAATGACCATGATTAGTAATACATCACATAGTATAAATTCATGAGTTGATACAACACAACATATATGGTCTTGATATGACACAAGACCAGTCTTGATACAACATAAGACTCCAATCTTGATACAACATAAGGTTTCGACGTTGATACAACACAAGGTATTGATATTGATACAACACAAGATCATAGTACATACATCTTTCATAAGTAGGACTTGATACAACACAAGTCTCTTAAATTAATATAACATAAGTTTCTGAACTTAATACAACATAAGTTCTAGACTTGATACAACACAATTATCATGGAGAATGATTCCTGATGTTGTACATTTAACAGAAGCATCTCCAAAATTGTCACAAGGTCACCTTGAAATCTGCCTCAAAATCAGCCCTTAAAATTGTCCTAAATTGTCAAAATATCTCCCTTTCTTGTTGTCATAGTCACCTTGAAAGGTGTTACTTGGATCCTTAAAAACTAGGAAAACTAGCCCTTAAAAACTATTATATTTTATTCTCGGCACAATTCTTTAATTTTAGACCGAGTCTTGCTTGATTGTCTTGAAAACTGCACTCCATTTATGTTTATTTATATTTTTTTAAGCCACCTTTATTGGTCCGACCTGTATTTTTTGGTTGTTGGACCAAGCTAACATTCTATCAAGTCTACTTTAACATTATTTATCTTCATTTGGAATCTTAAATTCATATGTTTATATTTATTTGGCATCTCAACTTCATGTGTTCATCTTCATCTGGCACCTTAGCTTTCGCTTGGATATCAATATCATCTGCAATCTCCCTCTGACAACAATATCTTTAATAATGTTCATATTGAAATTTCCATTTTGGACCTCTATAGTCTCCCATTAGGGGAATTTTGAGGTCTAAAATGGGCCTCATAAGAGATATAATAAAATATTATGAGTTAGGCATTTTATGGGGAATGTATATTTACAACTCATCTGTTACACTATGACCAATGCAACTATGGTTAAGCTAAATTCAAAAGATGTCTAAAACAAAAACAATAAAAAAATCATCTTTGATATGACTAAAAGTAAAGTACTTTTGAGTACAGAAATTAATTTTGAATATAATAAGATGAATGTACTTATAAAGTAATGTACTCATAAAATAAAATATATTAATTTTGAAATTTGAAACATAAATTACTTTTTCAATATTGAAAATATGTTTTTAAACAATGTATTTATAATTTTGAATTTTAAACATAAAGTTAAAGTTAAATGAATAACTTGTCATTTCTTATATATATATTACAAATATAAATATGAACTATAAATTAAAAAAAAAATTAAATATATTTTTTCGTCGTCTTAATACACCTTCAAAAACACGTGTAAACTTATTCTTAATAGTTTGTTATGATATATATTATGTATATCAAATATCATTTTTAATGTAATAATTAATAACATCATTAAATAAATTTTAAAAAAAAGTGTTAATATTGGGATGAAGGAATAGCACATAAATTTCTACCATGAAAAAGTTGAGTTAATATTTTTTTTAGCAGAAACTAAAAAAGGAGTAATATTAAATAGGCTGTGCATAGTCATTTATTACAAAAAAAATAGCATCTGTAGAGTTCTTGTTGATCAGAGAAAAAATAGACAAAATTAGGCCAGAGGTTAGACCTTAAAATTCCGCACAGTGTTCTTACATTATGATTACTTACAAAAGTAGTATATACGCAAATGTACTGCAGGTTAAGTAGTAAGAAAAAACATAAACTATTATCAGACACATTAAAGGGTTGTCTAGATGCCCCATGGGATGAGTGACAGATCCCTCCTCCATGTGCTGAACTGCTCCGGGAATATTTTCATGAGCTTGGATTCCCTGATTCATTTGCACCAGGCACTGAAGATCCTCTTGAATACGGTCTACATTCTCGAATATTTCCTTCAAATTCATTACATTATCATCTATCCTAGCATCATGATTTCTTATTTGGTAAGATGTATATCCAACCACATCAACAAGATTTTTTACCTCTTTGGTTGTCTCCTTGTTGTCCATGATTCCTAGAGCCACCATTTCATATAAATGCCGAAGGATTTCCTTCAAGTCTGCGAGAGCTGCATTATCTCTGGCGTGGTCCATTCCCTGGTCTTGATCGAAACTGTAACTAGCAATATTTAAGCTTGAAAACCTATTAAGCAAAAACTTAACAAAACGTGAGATATCGAAAGCCTGCCCATTGCAAAAGATGCTATCTCTCGAGGGAAAATTGTTGTAAATAGAACTAAGAATAGCAATTTCTCTCTACAAGGTGTCAAAATCCTTTCTATTGCGACAAGAGAGCGTTCCTATCGTGCATTCCTTCCATCCAGAGTAATAGAAACCAAGAGTCAAGGTATTACCTTCGAAATGTGGTTGTCCAGAGAGAATTTCATAGACCACAGGGCCTGAGGCTAAGTGCCACGACAGACCGACAATGTTACAGGATGAGCAAAGGGAATTGTTGAGGTTGCTCATTCTATAGAAGTGATCATTCAAGTGAATGTACTTTCGAGAAATTCAATGGAAGGGAATTGTGGAAAGAGTTTGAGGGGATAACTGCTGAGTGATCTAGTGTATCTTTTAGGCTGAAAGATCTTACTGCTGAGTGTAGGGTGTTTTACTAATTTATTGGATCAGCCTACTGTTTGCATGCTCCACCAGTTCTCAGCCAAGAAGACCAAGAACAGGATCGAGGGTCCTAAGGAAACATTGTTTGAGTGCTCTCCGGGAGTTTGTTAGGGAAGAATGGCCTCCTAACGTTGTTGTTGTCTATCCTAATCAAGTTCTACATTATTTGTTTTACTGTGTTAGATAGATAAATCTGAATCTAACTGTTAAATGACTATTAAATATTCAGTGTGTAAATTGATAAAATGGAAAATAATTCTAGTCTATATTTTTCCACACCTAGAAGGACCAGGCCATACTCCAGCACAGATAGAGTATTTAAAGTAGATGAAAGAAATTGTTAATAGACTGAATGTAATAGATATGGTTCTGCATTTCGTAGTTAGCAAAGTAATTTATTTCAGTAGGTAGGTTATTATTAAAAAAAGGAACAGTGATCTGGTTATCTATGTTTATTATTCTAACAAGTTTATTTATGTAAACATATTGGGAAAGAAATAGCAGAAATTTAGTACAGGTAGAACGAATAAGCAATAAAAGAATATCTTAGTAGATAAGATTGTGTATTTACAGACAGTGGAGTAACTTTATTCAAGTGAAGATATTATGGAGGTTAAATAGTGTTAAGATAGGTTTTTATTCTTCTATTTTCACTGAGTAACTGAATGAAACACAGTAGGGTTACAATGTTATATTCAGTTAAGTAAAGAAATAAGCTATTAATCTTATAGTTTATTTTCTAACAATATCAATTTAATATAGAACTAGTAATTACTATAAACAACTAGGGTTAAATTTAAAAGTACTTAGATTAAAAAGAGTAAACTCAGTTACAGAAATTATGCTTATTCATTGCTAAAACTCTGAGCAATTTTCCACTAGACAGTTTATTGAAGAAAAGAAAAGAAATTATAATTATAACTAGTATATAACTAATATTCATTACAAAGAAACTATCTTATAATTATTAGACAAGTTTATACCTGTAAATATAAAACTGTAGGGATGAAACCCTAACTAATTACTTAACTATTATAAATAAAGAAGGTAATCAAGGATACATAGTCATTGTTTTAATAATTAAAACATCCTGGAACTTTACTAACTAACAGAGAAATAAAGAAATAGGAATTTAAAGATAAACAGTAAATAGAAATAAGCTAAGAACTTACAGCATTTATATAACTCTTTATTTAAAAAGAAAAGACAATACTTAATACACGATAAACAATATCAAATTATTGTAACAACGAAAATAGGTAAACCGAAACCATTACCACTAATAGATTGAAGGTTATATTTATCTAAGGGTCCTTTTAGACTAAACCCTAATAATCTATCCTAGCTGGAAAGCTTAATCATTTAAAATTTACATTATGACTGAACTGTCGGTCCTCACATTATATTTATTTAATTACAAGAAAAATATTAAATCAAATAGTCACTATTATTCACAGTCGAGGATAAAAAGACCCAAAATTACACAAGCCTTAACCTATAGGTTCTATAATTGATGTATAAATAAGACAGAGCTCTAATGTATTAAAATCCTTTTAAAAAAACCATCTCATATTCCAGACAGAGCTCAATGCTAAAGAAAACCTTTAAACCAAGTATATTACTCTGTCAGGTTGAAAGGCTTAAAAAGATAACAAATTTACAACACCCAGCTCATGGCCGGTGTACCCAGCATCGTGGCATGGGTTGAAACAAACTAATAGTCAAGTATTAAACCTCATTCACTGCATATCTTTAATAAGACAAGAAAAAGGTGATACAAGTCATGGCATTATGGCTGGAGCAACCCTGCTACAAGCAAGGGCTTATGACCACAATATGTATTAACAGCTGAGCTAAACAATTAAAAACATCGAAGGAACCGAGGTCGTTTTATATCTCCAACTGAAACCCCCTTTCCTCTAATCTATACAAGCATGGAGGAGCGACATTGTAATCGGGGCTTAACCGTAGGTTTTGTTGGAAATCCAAATATGGTGGATTCTTTCCAAGTTTGTTCGAACTACAATCCTGCAAGCAAAAACTAGAAGGGTTTAGTTAGAAACGGATAACTTAAATATAAAATAAAAAAGGATGTAACTATAATTTGTATAATTTCTTACCTGGAAGTGAAGAAATCCAAGGCCACCAAGGAACAAACTAGCACAACGAACCAGCACAAGAAACAACCCAAAACCCTTGTGTTTACAAGTGATAGAGGTGACGGGCTCATGATACATACTACATTGACAACGAAAGTAGGAGTAAGCTTGGGAAAAGGCCATGAAAGAAATTCACACTACAACTACTGATAGAGCACCACTACACACACAACAACGCAATGAACGTAGAAAGAAATCAAATGCAAACTGTATGACTCTCCATTCTCACAATAGAGTGGCAACACTTCTCTTTACACAGACAAAGGAGATGGAGATGAGACAAAGGATCCCTCATGGCCGCAACGAACCAGACAGAGCTAGACAGAAAACCATCGATAAGAATGAGAGCTACGGTTGCTTCGTGAGCTTTTTAAGTTATGTATTACACGGTGGTAAACATTCCATGTTCCCACCAAATATTTCCATCGACAATGGGTCGAATGATATATTTGTCACAGCATTGCGGGACAACAAATAATTTACAATGATTTAAATAATGACTATAATAAAAACGTAATATACAAATTCAATAACGCATCATTTCAAATGATAATCTATGAAGTTGAGGCATGTTAATTAACAAGGTTTTTTGGTTGTACTGATAAACATTATATTATAAACCTTGAAATCTTCTTTGGTAAAGAACCAAATTTTGTATCACATCGAAGCCCTTGTTTCATAAAGATCTTATAATCTTTCTTAATCAAACTTTTAAGAAAAGACCGATAGTATAATAGAAGTTTTGAGTAGGATCGTTAATGCCTCTATTGACCCTTTATATAACCATGAACTATGAATGTTTAAGCTATTAGAACTAGATATAAATCAATAAGGTGTCTATAGAAATAAATAACATATATACACTAGGATAGCTCTTACTCTTTAATGTGGCCTACAGTACTAGGAGTAAGATAAATCTCTTATAAGTACATGATATTTAGTATTCATGAGATACCAAGCTCTAAGATGAATCAAACCAAGGATAGGTTGGACTTGGGAGTTTAAGATAGTAAACTATCTAGGAATTTTTTGCATCACCTTTACTTATAAAGTAAATAGTAGGATAATGTAAAGTTCGTCGCATTATTTGGTCATTAAGAAAACGAGAAAATATAAGTCACAACTTGACATTATTCATGCAGAGGATCACTTATAAATATAATGCAATTATAAGCTCTTAAACTTCCTTTATTGAAGCTAAATAAAAGGTGAAGTTAAGAGCTCTGTATAAGTTTGCTTCTTGGAAAGCCTTAGGTCTGTTCATTACTTATAAGGAGTGTTGTAATTTTATAAATAGTAACAACAATAAACTTTAGTTTAAGTAAGAGTACTGATATGCTAAATCTTGAGCTCTGCTAAAGACTGGAAATAACTTAGAGTAATGATAGAAATATGTTTAATCTAAGTAGCAGTAATTCTTATAATAAACAATCAATAGTGTAAAGATACTGATAATAACAACATGCATTTAAATACTGATATAGTTACAACACAAATAAGGAGAAGGTACTTTACCTTGTAGTACCTTGAAATTCTACTAAGAGAACTTTTACTCTAGCAATATATTATGCTAAAAGAAGTATATCTAGATTAACTCTTACTGGCTCAAAATTTACTTGTCAAGCCTGTAAGATCTAGAATTCCAGGTAAGTTAGCAATCGCTAAGTAAGCACCAACTAGAAAGTAACTTCTCACCTACTTGACAAATCAAACTATCAGTAGAGCTAAAAATAACTTAATGTAGATTATTTACATAACATATCGAAATTAAAATAGTATTGATCTATATGTGTTTAAGTTAATCGTTACTTTTGTTAACTATTTCATTCTTTCTTTTAGCGGTTAGCAGTTATCTAACTGCAACTATAAACAATTTATGTTACATAAAAAAATTTAATTTTTTGTGAAAATTTGGGGTTTTGACATGTGGTATCAAAGCACAAGGTTCAAACACTAGGCCTTGATGAAGCCCAACTAGTTTTTATGAAACTATGATTTTGAATTATTTTGGTGATGTATTTTTCTTGTAAATTTTATTCAACAGAGAAATTGTTTCTGAAGTTTAACAAGAGGTATGGAAATGTTGGAGGAATATGTGGAAGAAGAATATCCATTTACTAAACCAAAAAACTTACCAAGAGACCCTATACAAGAAGATATAACCACCAATTTCTCAGAATTGTTACAAATCATGAAAGACTTAAAATCTGAAATGGAATCCGTTAAATGAGAGAATGAAAGAATTCTGAGGGATCAGGAGGAGCTGAATCAGATTCTAATAGAAACGTTTCAAACTAAAGGTAGGGGAAAAAGAACTGAATCGAAAGATACAAATCATCAACAAAATATAAAAAGATTAAATGGATTAAAAATGAAAGCGGCTCATCTTCAAAGGTGTTTGGTGAGCAACGTAAGTTTCATTCCACTAGTGATAGTAGTGATGATAACCATTATACTAAAAAGAGAAAATATAAACCCTATGAGGAAATTTTTGGGGAATTCAAAAGGATAAAACCACCAACATTCAATGGAGAGACTGAGAAGTGGGAGGAAGTGAAATCCTAGTTATCTAGGATGAAGAAGTACTTCCAGATTTATAACTATTCTAACCATATAAAGGTTAGAATGGATATCTACAATCCCTCAGGAAAGGTTGATATTTAGTGGCAAGACCTGAAGAGAGTGAAGGGAATAAAAGAAAAGAACGTAAATTGGAGTACCTTCAAGAGGTACTTTAAAAAGAAATTTCCGTCTAAGCAGTACTATGAGGAGAGAGCAAAAGAATTCTATGAGCTTAAATTAGGATCAATGACTATGAAAGATCTAAACAGTAAGTTTTTAAGTCTACTTAGGTATGTGCCATACCTTGTAGATGAAAAACCAAAGGTACAACGATTCCTCAACTATATACCTTATCATATTAAGGACATGATTGAGTATGACAATCCAAATACTTTGGAAGAAGGTACGAGGAAAGCCAACTTCTGTTATGAACAGAATCGGAAGAAGGAAAGCATGGCCAACTGAAAGGCCAAGAAGAATAATAACAAGTATGATCAAAAGAAGAAAGAATTTGTGCCCAACAGAAATTCTAAGAACAGTAAAGCCATAAATATTCCTAACAATAATTTCCAAGGGAATAAGAATAATTCACCAAGCAATCAGAATAATTCCAAGGGTAAAGAATTTACTAATAACCATGGTAATTACACCAAGAACTTTGAATGCGCAAAGAACCTATAAAGTGTTGGGAGTGTAATGGCCCACATTAGGCTTTAGTCTGTCCTAATCGGAAAAATACTGTCAGTAATATTCATACCATACAGAAGGAGATGACTGTTGGAGAATTAGTGAGGACTATGCCCAGAATCAATGCATCCTTGGAGAATCGACAAGTAGAATATCAAACTTCCATGGTGGAAGTATAAGGTATGATAAACCGAACCCCTATAACTATTTTAATTGATCCAGTAGCTAGTATCAGTTATATTTCACCTAAAATAGTAGAAAAATGTAAGTTTCCTGTTGAAAAATTTGAAAATTCTTGGTTAGTTCAGTTAGCGACTGGTGCTAAAAGGAAGGTAACTTGCTTTGTAAAAGAATGTGTAGTAGTTATGGATCAATTTGAAACTGTTGTAAAGATTAATGTATTACCTCTTGGTTCTTATGATTTACTCATCGGTATGGATTGGTTAGAACAACATAGGTTAATTTTAAATTTTTATGATAAAACTTTTACGTGTATAAATAGTGATGGAAAACCAGTAAGTGTAAAAGGAATCCCTAGAAAAACCACCATAAGGTAGATTTCTGCTCTGCATCTTAAGAGAGCTATTAGGAAGGGTTGTAAAGCTTATGCAGTAACAATAACTGATGAGGAAAATTTAAATAAGATAGATAACTTAAAATTGGAAGACATACCAGTTTTAAGAGAATATGTTGATGTATTTCCGGAAGAAATTCTGGGACTACCTCCAAAAACATAACTAGATTTTACCATTGAGCTGGTACCTGGTGTAGTACCTAGCCCAAAGGCCCCTTGTTGAATGAACATACTTGAAATTAATGAACTAAAGTCACAATTAAAAGAACTTATTGATAAAAAGTATATTCGACCTAGTGTGTATCCCTCGGGGGCACCTGTCATATTTGTTAATGTAAAGGATGGAACCATGCGACTTTGCATAGATTGCCGTCAGTTGAATAAGATGACTATAAAAAATAGATACTCGTTGCCCCGCATAGATGATCTATTTGATCAACTACGTGGAGCCATGGTGTTTTGGAAAATTGATTTAAGGTTTGGATATCATCAAGTTAGGATTAAAGATGAAGACATCTTTAAAATAGATTTTAGAACTTGATATGGCCATTACAAGATTCGGGCTTACTAATTCCCCAGCTATTTTTATGTGTTTAATGAACAACGTTATGTATACATATCTAGCTAAGTTTGTAGTCGTGTTTATTGACGATTTATTAGTCTATTCAAAAAATGAAGAAGAACATAAAGAACATTTAAAAATTATTTTGCAAGAGTTACGAGATCATCAACTCTTTGCAAAGTTTAGTATATGCTATTTCTTCAAAAATAAGATTCAGTACTTAGGTGATGTGGTGACTAAGGAAGGGATTTCGGTGGATCCCAAAAAGATAAAGGTGATCAAAGATTGGTCGGTTCCTAAGGATGTAACTGATGTTAGATCCTTCATGGGAATTACCAGTTATTACCAGAGGTTCATTGAAGGTTTTTCGAGAATTGCGAATCCGATAACTTCTTTGCAGAAGAAAGAAAAGAAATTTGATTGGAACCAGAAATGCGAGGAAAGCTTTAAAAAGTTAAAAACTTTATTAACCAACGCACCTATTTTAAGAATAGTTGATCCAAATAAAGAATTTTTTGTGTGCACTGATGCCTACAATGATGGTTTAGGCGGTGTTCTAACTCAAGAAGGGCATGTTATTGCCTATGAGTCTAGGAAATTAAAAATTCATTAAAAGAATTATGCAACTTATGATCTGGAATTAGCTGTTGTTATACATGCTCTAAATATGTGGCGACATCACCTAATTGGCAGAAAATTTATTTTAATTACTGATAATAAAGGACTAAAATATTTGTTAGATCATCCTAATCTAAATGATAAACAAGCTAGGTGGCTAGATTTTCTAAGTGAGTATGACTTCGAAATTCAGCACATTAAAGGTAAAGAAAATAAAGTTGCTGATGCATTGAGTAGAAATGAAAGGCTGAATTTCACAGCAGTTATCAGCACCTATACAACAGATTTGGATGAACAGTTTAAAGCAGGGATAGAACAAGATGAAATTTACCAAAACTTACAAGCTAAAACAAAAGAAAATCCAATAGAAATATTAAGTAAAGGGTATAGTTTGAATGAAAAATAATTTTTACTGTATAAAGACATAATGTATGTACCTAACGTACGTAAAGTTAAGTTGTTAATTTTGGATGAAATCCATAAAACTCCATACTGAGGTCATCCAGGCTATCAAAAGACTATAAATATGTTAAGAAAAGAATATCTTTCACCAAATATGAAGACTGAATTAGCAGAGTATATCGCTAGATGTTTTGAATGTTAGCAGGTGAAAACTTAACATCAACACCTAGTTGGATTACTTCAGCGATTACCCATTTCTAGCTAGAAATGGGAGATAATTAGTCTCGATTTTATTACTGGACTGTCTAAAAATCAGAATTTAAATGATTCTATCATGGTAGTGGTCAATAAATTAAGTAAAGCAGCTCACTTTATACCTGTTAAAACCACATATAAAGCTACAAACATAGCTGATTTTTTTTTTAAACAGATTTTTCGACTGCATAGAATACCGAAAGTTATAATCTCAGATAGGGATCCTAAATTTACAGGTAAATTTTGGAAGTCTCTGTTTAAAGGATTAAACACTACATTAAATTTTTGTACTTCATTCCATCCTCAAACAGATGGGCATACTGAAAGAGTAAATCAAGTACTGGAAGATTTATTAAGAATGTATGTGAAAGACCAGCTAGGTAAAGGGGAGGATTATTTGCATCTGGTAGAATTTTCTTATAATAATAATTATTAGGAATCAGGTAGATTTAGTCCTTTCAAAATCTTGTATGGAAGAAAATGTAATACTCCTATCTATTGGAGTAATCCAATGCATAGACTAGTATTAGGTCCTGAACTATTAAAGGAAATTGAAGAAATTGTAAAATAGCTACAAGGTAATCTAAAAGGAGTTTTAGGTAGGTGAACATGTGTTCATCAAGGTGAGGCCCAGAAAGAGCTGTCTGAGATTGGGAAGTTGTGCAAAACTAGCACCCTATTACTGTGGTCCATTTGAAATACCATCCAGTATTGGAAAAGTAGCTTATCAATTAGCATTACCATCAAATTTAAGAGTACATAATGTTTTTCACATTTCTGTATTAAAAAAATATGTTCATGATGCTACTCATGTTGTTAACTGTAATGATGTATAGGTGGAACCAAAAGGAGATTTTATGGTGGAACTGGATTGTTTCCTCGGGCGTAGGGAGATCACACTTCAGAACCATACCATTGGTAAGGTGAAGGTGCAATGGAAGCACCTTAATCCAGAAGAAGCCATGTGGAAATTGGAAAGTAATATGTGAGATGCATATCCAATTCTGTTCCAGGGGAATTCTGAGGACGAAGAATAAATAAAATCGAGGACAATGCTATACTTTAAGGGGGTGTGTATGTCACATGCCCCAATTTTGCAGAAATTATGTTATATTATGTGTTATTATTTGAGAACAATATGTTAAATTTTATGCTAAGTTTTAATTGACGACTCACTAGAGTCAAGAAAGTTTAATGTAATTCTGAATATTTTAATTATAAATAAATAAATGAGGAGACAACAACTTAGGAAAGCTATTAAAAGAGTGTTTACTGGTCAAATTGGTGGAGAAGACTAGGTGGAGAGAAAACAGACATGTGGCAGCATCTTCAAACCACTTTCAACTCTTGCAGTTGGAAACCTTCCTACATTTGGGATCATGATTTCCCAAGAAAGTGGAATCGAAGCAGGTGGCTCAATTAATGACAACTGACCCAAAAGACCTAGGCAATCTTTATAAAAATGCCAATTGAAGAGATCTGAGGATGCTCATTCTAGAGAAGTGATCATTCAGGTGTACGTACTTTAGAGAAATTCAATGGAACAGAACTATGGAAAGAGTTTGATGGGATAAATCCTAAGTGATCTAGTGCAGCTTTTAGGCTGAAAGATCTCACTGCTGAGTGCAGGGGTGTTTTACTGAGTTATTGGATCAATTACTGTTTGCATGCTCCCCTAGTTCTCAGCCAAGAAGACCAGGAACAAGCTCGGGGGTCCTGAGGAAGCATTGTTTGAGCACTCTCCATGAGTTTGGTAGGGAGGAACGGCCTCCTAACGTTACTGTTGTCTATCCTAATCAGGTTCTACATTATTTTTTTTACTGTGTTAGATAGATAAATCTAAATTTGACTGTTAAATGAATGTTAAATATTCAGTGTATAAATTGTTAGAATGGAAAATAATTCTAGTATGTTTTTTTCCACACCTGGAAGGACCAGGCCATACTCCAACACAAATAAAGTATTTAAAGTAGATGAAAGAAATTGTTAAGAGATTGAATGTAATAGATATGGTTCCACATTTCGTAGTTAGCAGAGTAATTAATTTTAGTAGGTAGGTTATTATTAAAAAAAGGAACAGTGATCTCGTTATCTATGTTTATTATTCTAACAAGTTTATTTATGTAAACATATTGGAAAAGAAATAGTAGAAATTTAGTACAGGTAGAATGAATAAGCAATAAAAGAAGAATATCTTAGTAGATAATATTGTGTATTTATAGACAGTGGAGTAACTTTATTCAAGTGAAGATATTATGAAGGTTAAACAGCGTTAAGATACATTTTTATTCTTTTGTTTTCACTTAGTAACTAAATGAAACACAGTAGAAAAATTACAGTAGGGTTACAATGTTATATTCAGTTAAGTAAAGAAATAAGCTATTAATCTTATAGTTTATTTTCTAACAATATCAATTTAATATAGAACTAGTAATTACTATAAACAACTAGGGTTAAATTTAAAAGTACTTAGATTAAAAAGAGTAAACTCAGTTACAGAAATTATGCTTATTCATTGCTAAAACTCTGAGCAATTTTCCACTAGACAGTTTATTGAAGAAAAGAAATGAAATTATAATTATAACTAGTATATAACTAATATTCATTACGAATAAACTATCTTATAATTATTAGACAGGTTTATACGTGTAAAGATAAAACTGTAGGGATGAAACCCTAACTAATTACTTAACTATTATAAATAAAGAAGGTAATCAAGGATACATAGTCATTGTTTTAATAATTAAAACATCCTGGAACTTTACTAACTAACAGAGCAATAAACAAATAGGAATTTAAATATAAACAGTAAATAGGAATAAGTTGAGAACTTACAACATTTGTATAACTCTTTATTTGAAAAGAAAAGAAAAGAGTTAATACACGATAAACAATATTAAATTATTGTAACAATGAAAATAGGTAAACCAAAACCATTACCATTGATAGATTAAAGGTTATATTTATCTAAGGGTCCTTTTATAGTAAACCCTAATAATCTATCCTAAGTGGAAATCTTAATCATTTAAAATTTACATTAGGACTCAACTATCAGTCCTCACATTATATTTATTTAATTACAAGAAAAATATTAAATCAAATAATTTCTATTATTCACAGTCGAGGAAGGGAAGACCCAAAATCAAACAAGTCTTAACCTACAGGTTCTATAACTGATGTATAAATGAGACGGAGCTCTAATGTATTAAAATCCTTTTAAAAAAACCATCTCATATTCCAGACAGATCTAAATGCTAAAAAGAAACCTTTAAACCAAGTATATTACTCTGTCAAAACAAAAGGCTTAAAAAGATAACAAATTTACAACACCTAGCTCATGGCCGGTGTACCCAACATCGTGGCATGGGTTGAAACAAACTAACAGTCAAGTCTTAAACCTCATTCATTGCATATCTTTTATAAGACAAGAAAAATGTGATACAAGTCACGTCATTATGGCCGGAGCAAATCTGCTACAAGTAATGGCTTATAACCACAATACGTATTAACAAGTAAGCTAAACAATTAAAAACATGAAGGAACTGAGGTCATTTTATATCTCCAACTGAAACCCCTTTTCCTCTAATCTGTACAAGTAGGGAGGAGCAACATTGTAACTGGGGCTTACCCATAGGTTTTGTTGGCAATCCAAATTAGGTGGATTATTTCCAAGTCTGTTCGAACTGCAATCCTGCAAGCAAAACACATAAGGGTTTAGTTAGAAATGGATAACCTAAATATAAAAGAAAAAGGATGTAACTATAATTTGTATAATTTGTAAGTCAAATTTCTTACGTGGAAGTGAAGGAATCCGAAGCCACGAAGGAACAAAACAGCACAAAAAACAACCCAAAACCCTTGTGTTTACAAGTGATAGAGGTGGTGGGATCACAATACATACTACATTGACAACGAAAGCAAGAGAAGGCCTAGAAAAATACCACGAAAGAAATTGACACTACAACTACTGACAGAGCACCACTACACACACAGCAACACAATGAATGCAGAAAGCAATCAAATGCAAACTGTATGACTCTCCATTCTCACAATAGAGTGGCAACACTTCTCTTTACATAGACAAAGGAGCTGGAGATGAGACAAAGGAGCCCTCATGGCCGCAACGAACCAGAAAGAGCTAGACCAAAAACCATTGATAAGAATGAGATATAGGATTGCTTCGTGAGCTTTTTAAGTTATGTATTGCATGGTTGTAAATGTTCCACGTGCCCACCAAATATTTCTATCCACAATGGGTCGAATGATATAGTTGTCACAGCATTGTCTGGACAACAAATCATTTACAATGATTTAAGTAATGACTATAATAACAAGGTAATATACAAAGTCAATAACGCATCATTTCAAATGATAAACTATGAAGTCGAGCCATGTTAATTAACAAGGCTTTTGGTAGTATTGATAAACATTATATTATAAACCTTGAAATCTTTTTTGATAAAGAACCAAATTGTGTATGGCATCGAATCCCTTGTTTCATAAAGATATTATAATATTTCTTAATCAAACTTTTAAGAAAAGATCGATATTATAATAGAAGTTTTGAGCAGGATTGTTAATGCCTCTATTGACCCTTTATATAACCATGAACTATGAATGTTTGAGCTATTAGAACTAGATATAAATCAATAAGGTGTATATAAAAATAAATAATATATATACACTAGAACAGCGCTTACTCTTTAATGTGGGCTACAGTACTAGGAGTAAGATAAATCTCTTATAAGTACATGATCTTTAGTCTTCATGAGATGCCAAACTCTAACATGAATCAAAACAAGGATAGGTTGGACTTGGGAGTTTAATATAGTAAACTATATAGGAATTTATTGCATCACCTTTACTTATAAAGTAAATAGTAGGATAATGTAAAGTTCGTTGCATTATTTGGTCATTAAGAAAATGGGAAAATATAAGTCACAGCTTGAAGTTATTCATGAATAGGATCACTTATAAATATAATGCAATTATAAGTTGTTAAACTTCCTCTATTGAAGCTAAATAACATGTGAAGCTAAGAGCTCTCTATAAGTTTGCTTCTTGGAAAGCCTTAGGTCTGTCCATTACTTATAAGGAGTGTTGTAATTTTATAAATAGTAACAACAATAAACTTTAGTTTGAGTAAGAGTATTGATATGCTAAATCTTGAGCTCTACTAAAGATTAGAAATAGCTTAGAGTAATGATAGAAACATGTTTAATCTAAGTAGTAGTCATTCTTATAATAAACAATCAATAGTGTCAAGATACTAATCATAACAACATGCATTTAAATACTGATATAGTTGCAACATAAATAAGGAGAAGGTACTTTACCTTGTAGTACCTTCAATTCTACTCAGCAAAATTTTACTCTAGTAGTATATTATGCTAAAAGAAGTATATCTGGATTAACTCTTACTGGTTCAAAATTTACTTGTCAAGCCTGTAAGATCCAGAATTCCAGGTAAGCTAGCAATCACTAAGAAATCCCCAGCTCGAAAGTAACTTCTCACCTACTTGACAAATCAAACTATCAGTACAACTAAACATAACTGAATGTAGATTATTTACATCACATATCGAAATTAAAATAGTATTAATCTATATCTGTTAAAGTTAATGGTTACTTTTGCTAACTGTTTCATTCTTTATATTAGCTATTAGCAGTAATCTAACTGCGACTATAAATAGTTTATGTTACATCAAAAATTTTAATTTTTTGTGAAAATTTGGGGTTTTGACAAAGATCCCCCCCACACCTGCCACACCTGAAAAAGTTGAGTTAATATTAAACAAATGAGGTTATATGTAATAAACATTATTATTATATGTAATAAAAAATTTAATAATATAATATCTTATTATGATATAATAGTTCATTCAAATTGCTACATTAAGGTTTTATGTAAGTATTTGGTTTTGTAACTTGAATGTACGAGTCTAATTTATGTTGGTATAGATGCAAGTGTTTAAAAGGTTAAAAGTTGATAGTAAAATATGAACCTTGAATAATACCTAAATTTTAAAAAAATTGGTATTAATATTAAAATTCAACCGGATGAGAATATATCTATAGTAATTTATTATAATATAATATTTAATTTTTATAAAATAAATAAATATATATTTTTTATATTTAAATAATAATTATAATATATTATTATATATAGTAAGTATTTAAAAAACAAGAGCCACGAGGTGGCAATGTCCTCGACATTGTGTTCGTGATAGCTAGTGGTTTGCAATTGCCTCTACAAAAAATTAAAACTCAATAAAACTAGATTAAATTTTGTTATAGCCTACTTAAAACTCAATAAAAATAGAATACATGTTGTTATAGCCTACTTAGGAACCTTTTGAGGATGGTAGATATTTGACTACTTAGAAGACTCTATACTCAACTTCTATTTCAATGGATCCAAAGTGAGGATGAGCTTTACTAGCTTTGCAAGAATGACTACTACATCTCAAATAGGCCATGAAAGACATAAAGACAAGTCTAAATACAAAGTGGGGATGAACCATTTCTTATTAGCTGTACATGATAAATTGTTGATGCTTGTTCGGTGGTTATCTCAAATGGGCCATGAAAGACATAAACACAAGCCTAAATACAAAGTGGGGATGAAGCATTTTTTATTATCTAGATGATAAATTGTTGATGCTTGTTGGGTGGTTAAGTTAATTCCTTCAGTATCAGTTGGAAACCAACTTCTCCTTCTAAAATGGTACCCACCTCTCTCTTGGAGTTGCACATTTGGGCTTGAAAAGTAACTTACCCTCTAAAGAAAGGGTAAAAAGGCGAAAGAAAGGCAATGAAAGTGAGGACACCACTCCATATACGATCTTTATAGGTAAAATTGTTGTTCATTATAGGAAGTGTCATATTAAAAATATGACATTTTCCATTCCATAGGTCCATTAAGAGTTTTGGATCACCTATAAATTATAAATAAAATATATAAGATATTAAATTTTCCTATATATAAAAAATAAAATAAACACACTTAATGTACATAAAAATTTAGAAAATTTAAATAATATATTAACTTTAACATCAAAATAAATCTACAATTTTTTTTTAATTTGGCATAAAATCAAGACAATAAATATATTTACAAAAATCAACAACAAACCTTATTAAAATTTTCAATTCACTTATCAAAATAATTTTTTTATTTTTATTTTTTATAATGTTACATATAACTCTCATGGATACCCAAAATCTCTTCACCCTTAACATTCAGAATACCTTTTAACACTCATTTTCACTAACATTGCAAACATTTAAATTGATTTTTCAAGAGGAGGCCATCATTACATTCCCTTTTTTAATCATTACATTCCCCTTTTTAAAGTAGTAATTAATTTGAAAACTATTAATTAATTTTTTGTTTTGTGAGGGAAAAAGGAACAAAACAAATGAATTGTTCAATGAATCGAAAGATATTTGATAGCTATTCATATTTGACCAAATATTCAATTGTGTGAATTTGTTTCTTTCTTTAATTCCCCTTTGGCCGTGAGGCATGGCATGGCATGGCTGTAAATGCAATGTTTTGCTTCTTAAAGCCAAACGCCTTATTCATAATTATTTGAGGTAAAAAGGAAATTTGGTTACCTTGCCCGAAAAGGGACAATTCGCTTAAGGTAAATAATAGAAACCGGTAAAAGAATATTTGGTTAGATTGTATGACTTTTCTGAGATAAAGGCATGATAATTTTATGCTTTCAAATACTTAGTATTTAATAATGGTATGTGCAAGAAAGAAGGAATACACACTTGCAGGAAATGGTTTCACAAACTGCTTCACCACCACTAAAAAATAGACAAAACATTCATCGGATAGAAACACATTCTACACATGAATCACAATATGTAAATGAAAACTGGTAATAGGCTATAAACAATGAACCATTCACTATTTATAGAATATACTAGTTAGTGATTCCATTATTACAACATTCTTCCATTCATTTACATGAGCAGAAATAGTAAATAGAATTACAAAGAACACAACTCAAGAAAATATGATAAAAAATATTTATACCATATAGAAAAAAATCCATTCCATAGGATTTCCTTACAAAATGTATACAACCAAACTAACAACGCTCTAACCCCTCTCTTTATCTATGTTTTACCAAATATAGAAGATGTAATACATCTCTTTGATCTAAAACCAAAGGGGAATCAAAATATTCCATCGACTAAACAAATAAATCTATTAAGCATAGAACTAAAAATAAAATACATCTTCAATAGTTGCAAAGGATATGGAACTACAAGAATCAAACGCTCTCAAACCCAGATTGGTGGTTCACGAAATCTAGAAAAATTAGTCTCAAATAAACACAAGTGGCACACAAAATGTTACTCATTTTCAGAAACTTATACATGTGTCACCTAAATGGACATGTTCCAAAACCTAAAGTTATTTAAAAAACCATGATCAACAAAAATATAATAATTCAATAGCTTCATTAAAATGATTCTATATACTTTAGTCATGCAATACCTATATTCAATATAAATTGTTCCTAAACTATCTTATATGAGAAGCCCTTTCTTATGAATTCCAAGACCATATTAATCTAATAGCTTCATTAAAATCATTCCATATACTCTAGTCATGCAATACCTATATTCAATATAAATCATTCCTAAACTATCTTTTATGGGAAGCCTTGTCTTATGCATTCCAAGACCATCTTATGTGGGAAGACATGTATTTCAAGGTGACTTGTATACATATCAAGCAAGCACCGGAATGCATGGTTATTCCATCATCCAATTCACTTCAATGAATCATGTTTTCAATTTGTGTCGTCTTTAGTCCAAGGAGTGCTAGCCGCCTAGCCTCGATATGGGTTCCCTTTGAGTTGTGTTTCATTTTTATGATTATATCGAGACTGACTTCTTGCCCTTTTATTTGAAGATGTTAAAATCAGTAGATATATTTTGGAAATAATTTCCATTCATTTTATAAAGTAGATTTTTGAATATCTTTTTTGAGATCTTGAAATGGGTTAATTTTATTGGTCTATATGT
>LPNX010035015.1:62693-111826 GCA_001517045.1 Pseudotsuga menziesii
AGTGATAGCTACATTGTGCATATAACTACTACTTCACCTAGATAAGACATTGAGAGTTTGATTGGCATGGCCATGACATAAGATTGGTGCAACATTGGGGTACCTAGTACGATATTGAAGGTATTATAATCTTTTTATATATATTTAACATTTTATGGTTGATAATAAACATCTCACAAGGATCTAGTGAGAGGTATAACAAAGTTGGAAGTATATGGTTGAGAGTAAAGAAATTGGCCCTTAATATAAATCTAAGAAGATTAGATGCTTTACTTCTAGGTTTTTCTTTCTATGCATTTCGTTGAGGAGATTCATTCTAGTCAAAATCATCTAGCCCTAATTTGACTCTTGTCATTGGTATAAATCCTTGCAACTATAAAACAACGTGTAAATCAAGCTACATTTATTCAATTAATCAAAGTCGAGGCACATCACACTGTTTCTATAGATATTGTCTTATAACACCAGTTATTGGCAATGTCAGGGACATTGCCACCTCATGGCTCTTCCTCCTCTTTCTTGGATTCCAATCCATTATGTCGGTTCTGATTGACCATTTGATAAAAATAATACTTAATAATAATAAAAAGAAAAAAAAATACATAGGCATAAATGTAACCACAAAAACAATCATTTGATCAGGGATCTTCACAACAGGTGGCAGACTGCATGGACTATTGGCAATAGCAAGTGAAGTATGTTGTGGTCATTGTCTTTACCCGTCACTGGTATATATTAATGGAGAGGCCTGGTTGGCAAGTTGATATTTTTTGGGATTTTCAGTTGGAGAGAATGATGAGCTTGGTGATCAATTTCCTTATAGGGTTGTAGTGTATTTAGTAAGGTTTCTAGCTCCACTATGTCTATTTTCTTCTTGATGCATTAAATTCCTGAAATTTGTTGCAGAATTACGCCATTTTTGTCGAGGATATGGAGTGTTTGTTTTTATTGAATCCTACATCAATCTCAACTCATTTTAAAGTGTTCTTGCCAGATTTGGTGGCTTCTTTATATCTTTCTTCAAGCTTCCACGAAATTCTTGCCATACTCGCCATCATTTCACTCATTCTGTAGCGTCTTGACCACTTTGGAGGTTATTCTAAAGCTTAACCCTTTTTTTTGCAAATGCGGACAATTGTCCCTTAAATATAGCAGGAACTTCTTTCTTTACCTGGATTTGTAAACGATGGGTTCCTTTTTACTCTGTCATGTTTTATACAGTTCGCGCACTACAATCCGACTTGGATTATGACAACAACAATAACATCAATACACCGGCAAAGTGTGGATTACAGAAGGAATTCAAATCAGTATATTTACAGATTAGGTCATTCAAATCGACATACTTTAGCATAATCTGTTGGCATACTTTACCATAATCCATCAGATTATGAAGAGTCTGCACAGTAACATCATATCTGTTTGAATAGAGAATCGTAGATCTAGGAAGAGAAGCCTGCAAGTTTGCAAGTGTCGGTATCCACTTCTGATTGAATTCGTATGATGCAGCATTTATTCTCTCGTTACTTGGATTTTTAGGCTTCCAACAAAAGATAAGTATGTTCTCTCTGAAGGTGAACACCCCAATATAGAAAGACCCACCGCCAACATTTTCCAAGCGCCTATATTGTATACATCCTGTCAGAAAATCCTATCAATATTAATATTCCTAACTACAAACATCCATTAATGGCTGTAAAATGCGTGTACTGTTAGGATATTTAGACACTTAGGAGTTAGTTAAGATCAACTTGTGTAATATATCCGTTAGGTAAAGTGTGTTTCTTTAGTATGCATTAGTATGCATTTGTAAATATTCTAATCCGATGGTCACGATATGCTCTAGACATAAAGTGATACGATGGTTCAACTTCTCTTAGATCATACCTACCATTGATCTGTGGCTTAGCACCCGATTGGTCCATGATCTATATTTAAAGAGCATGGAGATTCCTTGGCCATTTGATCGATTATGAGAAGCTCGTCTGTAACTTTCTTTCTTTTGCATAATAAATTGCTCCAAGTAGCTATTTGGCTTGGGCCATGGACTATTTCCCTCTCGAGGGTTTTAACCACATGAAAAACATTGGTGTGTTGATATGTGATCTATTTGTGTGAAGCAATTTCTCAAGGTGTTCGATCTTTTGGGATTACCATTTGTACCTGAACATGGTATCAGAGCCTTTATTAAGAGTCGCTTTCAGTTTTGATCAAGATCTGGAACCGGTGTTGCCGAAACTTTGAAAGGGTTTTTGGTTATGGATTTTTTGTGCATTTTTTGCCTATGGGAGCTATTCCATTGTGTCTAGAGCACCATTTCCACTTGGAAATAGTTTTTGTTTCATCGAAAACCGTTTCCGTTTGATCCGGAAACACCCATTTCAGCAAATCTGAAGGTATAATGTTACAATGATGAATTTGTTTATTTTTTTTAAATATCTCATATTTTTTAGTTTAAGTAGATATTTGTTGTTTTATTCTTAGGTTGTTTCCTTCCTTAGCTACGTATGCTCTTTGTTGTGCACCTTGTGTGATTGCGGTGAATCAGAAACAGAAAGGGAAATTTTTTTCTTGTCTTCTTGGCTACATATGCTCTTTGTCGTGCACCTTGTGTGATCATGAAAAATTAGAAACAACAAGAAAACTTGAAAACATAGACTTTCCGAGTAAGCTAACCAAGATCTAACGCCATTGTGTGGAAAAAAAAATTGTTTTTGTTTTTCGTTGTTTTTGTGATTTGCAGGAAAAAAAGGTAAGCACAGAGAACGAGAGAGAAGAGTAAACAAAAATCCCCCTTCCTCTTTCCATTCTTTTACGTGCCTTTTAAACTTAGCTCACTTGGTCCAAAGTTGATTTATTCCTTAATAGGTCTTGAGTTGAAGTCTTATTAACCTACTTTTTAGTGCATGCAATTTCTATTTTCAAGTTACTTTATTGTAAAAGTGCATCTCACTTAAATAAAATAAAATAAAAAGTGAGTCACTTAAATATTTTAATTTATTGCCGCACTATTTAAAGTAACATTATTGTAAAAATGAACATCGCTTATTCTACAAAAGTGATTCACTTAAAACCAACTTTATTGTAAAGTAATTGTCAAAGGTTGGTCTTGGGAAGAGGGGGGTTCTTTTTTTTAGTTGGTCAAGTTAATATCTGCCATGTCACTACTGGGGACATATTCAACCTTTTCTTTGATCAAGCATAGCTTCATTATCCAAAATTAGTTTTCAGTGTCATTGTTTTTGAAACCCAATATTTTTTAGAGCTCTTTACATCCAGATAGTTAATTTCTATTCTTTCAGCCTTTATTTTATAGTATGGTCACCCCTTGTGATATTACACTTACAAGTTCTAACTATTTCTCATGGAAATATCATATGGAGGATGTTCTACGAACTCGGGGACTTCTCAGGATAACCTCAGGGAAAGAAACAGAACCCATAGATGATGATAAGAAAATTAAATGGGAAAATAGATGCGATGAAGCTCGTGGATTGATTGGGATTTCAATCTCTACTGATTTGCGAATCCACATATCTGGAATTGATGAACCTGATAAACCTTGGGAAAAGTTGGAATCTGTTTTTTGTAAACACAATGAAATTCGAGGTTATCAACTTGAGAATGAGTTGATTTCTTTGAATCCAAGTGACTTTTCATGCATTCAAGACTATCTATCTAAGTATAAAACTCTTAGACTCTTATGTGAAGAATGCAAGATTAAGAAAAAATACAAACAATGTATTTATCATATTCTTTCCAAACTTGGACCTACATATTTTGTTTTTGTATCTACATTCTACTCCATGAAAGAATCCTTGACTTCAGCTAGCTATCAAGAGCCTAGTCTTGAATCTTTTTTTGATTCCTTAATTAGAGAGCAATATAAGCTCATTCATCTTGGAATAATTAACAATGCAGATACATCTAGGAAAGCCTTATTGTCCCAACAGAAAGAATAGTCTAAGCCTCCCAAGAAATATAATTTTCTCAATAATAAGCCAAACAACAAGGGTCCCAAACCCTCTCAGAAAGCTCCTTCTTTAAAAAATGACAAAGGATCCATGCCAAAAGGAAAGAAGACTGAGCGTCATTGCAATTTTTGTGGAAAAGATAATCGTGATGAATCTAAGTGTTTCAAGAAGATGGCATCCTTGGAAGCAGCAATGAAAAAGCACGACATCAGCTTAGATTCATCTTCAGAATCTACCTCTCATGGACATGCACTTTATGCTTCTGGTTACTCTTATACCGCATCTTCTTCTTCTAATTCAAATGAATGACTCATTTATTCCAGAGCATCTTATCATATGGCTAAGGATCAAGCCATCTTTTCTACTATGCTTGAATGTAACACCAAGAAAATATATGTTGGTGATGATAGATCTCTAAGTGTTGTAGGATTTGGAACAGTTCCAGTAGAAAATGGTCATTTCAGTGATGTACTATGTGTTCCAAAAATTTCCTGCAATTTTTTATCAGTCTATCAAATTACTCATTCGAGTGATGGTAAAACTGTGACGTTTACCCCTCACCAAGTTGCAGTAATCAAGGATTTTAAAAATCCTCAAAATTTCCTTGCTAATGGAATTGTTGATGATATTACCAGGCTGTACAAATTTAACAACTTTGGGACATCACATTTTCCTTCAGTTTTTGTTGCTCATAGTGATAACTTGAGCAAACTTTGGCATGAGCGATTTGGTCACTTAAATTATTGCTCATTGAAACAACTATGTAAAGACAATATGGTGGCTGGTCTTCCAATTGTATCTTGCAAGGATAGTGTTTGTTCCTGTTGTGTACTCAAAAAACATCATTAGGACAGTTTTGACAAACATGCCTCTTAGCATGCCTCGGTTCCCTTGGAGCTTGTGCATAGTGACTTGTGTGGCCCTTTTCCATCTGCTTACTTTTCTGGTTTCAAATATTTATTAACTTTCATTGATGACTACTCCAGACGCACTTGGGTTTACTTCCTAAAACTTAAGAGCGAAGTATTTAACATGTTCTTGGCCTACAAGGACCTTGATGAAAAACAATCTGGTCATCAAATTATTAAGTTAAAATCTAACAATGGAGGAGAATCTGTTAACAACAAGTTCACTACTTTTTGCACTGAACAAGGATTCCAACAACAACACACTATTCCATATACACCACAACAAAATGGTGTAGCTAAACGGAAAAACCGCACTTTAAAAGAAATGGCTAATTCTATGATCCAATCTAAGGGACTAAGTCTTCAATATTGGGCTGAGGCCATAAATTGTGCAAATTACATAGTTAATTGCACACCCACTAAAGTTTTACAAGTTATAACACCAGAAGAAGCATGGAGTAAAATTAAACCAGATGTAGGTCACTTTCGTGTGTTTGGTTGTGAAGCATGGGCTCACATTCTTGATGAAAAATGGAAAGCATTGCAGCCTAAAAGTGCAAAGTGCATATTTGTTGGATATTCAAAAGATGTAAAAGGTTATAGACTTCTTCAACCACATTCTCATGATATAATCATTAGAGCAGATGTTAAATTTGATGAAAATCTCTTGGCCTGCGAGCCTAACTTGGCGGGTGTGCCATCTTTGGCCTATGATTCTGATTCGGCGATTGTGCCTTCTACTTCTTCTTCCAACTTCCTTAACTAGTTTCCAACTCTAGTTTCTGATGATGACAGTGAGGATGAAAATACACCTCCACCTGCTCATGTTCTCGTAGTTTCACCAGCACCAATGCTTCCTCAATGGATCTGTTCAAGATCGAAGCAGCTGGTGATCTCGTCGATGATCCTAGAGATCAAGGTCAAACACATTCTCAGTTTTAGTGAGCCTGTTCTCTTTTGGCTCAAGTTTATGAGAATCATGATCAAGAAACGTTTGTAGAAGCTTCAGGAAATCCAGATTGGGATGCAACTATGGATGAAGAATATCGTTCCTTAATGGCGAACGATACTTGGGATCTTGTTCCTCTTCCAAAAGGAAGAAAACTTTTCAAATGTAAATGGGTCTACATAACTAAGTATGCATTAGATGGAAGTGTTTAAAGACTTAAGGCAAGGTTAGTTGCCAAAGGTTTTTCCCAAGTTGAAGGTATTGACTACAATGAAACCTTTGCTCTTGTCACACAAATGAATTCCATCCGCTGTGTTCTTTCTCTTCCAGCCTTACATAACTAGGAATTCCATCAAATTGATGTCAAGTCTACATTTTTACATGGTTATTTATAGGAGGAAATTTACATGGAACAGCCTCCTAGATATGTTTCGGATAACTCTAACCTTGTCTGTCTCCTTAAGAAATCCTTATATGGCCTTAAGCAAGCTCCTAGAGCTTGGTATGGCAAAATGGATAGCTTTCTCCTTGACACCGGTTTCTCTAGATGCCATTCTGACCCCAATTCCTATACCAAGAAATTAGGAAACCATCTCATGATAATTGTTCTTTATGTTGATGATCTTATCCTTACTGGTAGTGACCCTAAAATTTTAACCCATGTGAAATCTAGTCTTAAGCAAAATTTGAAATGTTAGACTTAGGACATTTGCATTATTTTATTGGTCTCCAAGTCTTGCAAACCAAAGAAGGAATCTTTCTTTCCCAGTCTAAGTATGCTTGTGACCTTCTTCGTCGCTTTCAAAAGGAAGATTGTAAACCAACCACTTCTCCCTTCCAGTCTCGAGTCAAAATTTCTGCCACTTGTACTTCCCCTAAAGTAGATGCCACCTTGTATCATCAGCTTGTTGGTATTCTTTTGTACTTGACTCATTCCCATCCTGATCTTTCCTTTGCCATTGGTCGTGTTGCCCGTTATATGCAAACTCCTCATGAAAGTCACTGAAAAGCAACAAAAATAATACTTTGATATATTGGAGGTACAATTCAATTTGGGATTCATTACAGTACAGGGGGGGGAACCTTTGTTGGTTGGTTTCATTGATTCAGATTGGGCCGGCGATCTTGATGATCGAAATTCTACTGCATTTATGTTTTCAGTCTAGTATCTGGACCTGTCACTTGGGCTTGTATGAAACAACAAGCTCTTGCTCTTTCCTCCGCAGAAGAAGAATACCGAGCCTTAGTTGATGCCGGTGAAAAATATTTATGGCTTCGGTAGATCCTTTCAGATTTTGGATTTGAGCAGCTGCAGCCTACACCACTTTGGTGCAACAATCAAAGTGCCATCAAGCTTGCCAAAGATCCAGTTCTACATCAAGGCAGCAAACACATTGAACTACACATGCACTTCATCAAAAATCCTTTTCATGAACATGTTCTTGAAATGCTCTATTGCCCTACAGATGATCAAGTTGCAAACATCTTCACCAAGTCTCTTACAGAAGTGAAGTTTTCAAAATTTGATCTATGTTAGGAGTTCAAGAATGTGTCCTTAAGGGCAGATAGGCTCTAATGCCTCCTTCCTTATCCTAATAGTGTCACTTTTGTAAATCGTTCAAACCTATCCCAACTTGTTCTTAAATGGGGATGTTAGGATATTTAGACACTTAGGAGTTAGTTAAGATCAACTTGTGTAATATATCCATTAAGTAAAGTGTGTTTCTTTAGTATGCATTAGTATGCATTTGTAAATATTCTAATCTGATGCTCACGATATTCTCTAGACATAAAGTGATCTGATGGTTCAACTCCTCTTAGATCATACCTACCATTGATATGTGGCTTAACACCCAATTGGTCCATGATCTATATTTAAAGAGCATGGAGGGTCCTTGGCTAGTTGATCGATTATGAGAAGCTCATATGTAACTTTCTTTCTTTTCCATAATAAATTTCTCCAAGTATCTATTTGGCTGGGGCCGTGGACTGTTTCCTTCCCGAGGGTTTTAACCATGTGAGAAACATCAGTGTGTTGATCTGTGATCTATTTTTGTGAAGCGGTTGCTCAAGGTGTTCGATCTTTTGGGAGCACCCTGTGTACCCAAACATGTACATTGTTCTTACAATGTTTTGCACTTCCTTTTCATAGATCTAAACTTCCTTATAATCTCTTTAATCCTAACCTTAACTGTAAATTATAGTAAACTACATTTTTCTTCCCTACTTTTAAACTGTAAAAACTACATTCAAATAATTCCTAAAACACTAGACTTCCAATATTTAATCCCATGAATATGAATCTCGAAATGACAGAAGAATAACTAAAATAAGGTTGTAACCTATATATATTTAGAACCAAGACTAATGAGATAATCTACATACTAAGAGACAGTAAATTGAGCCGTAGGCGGTTAAATCGAAGGTTTCGAGGGTTGAAATTAAAATAACTGACGCCGAAATTAGCATTTCCCGTACCAATGTAATACAGGGACTCATGAATAATTCTGGATGCTTCTTGCAGTCCTACGATACCTCATAATTGTGACTGGTATTCCCTCATATATTGCATATGTTTCTCAAAACTTATTACATTCTACAAAAGGATGTAAAATGCCATCACTTTCAGTATAGGAACCAACCAAAGTAAGTACAATTCCCATGAACGCCTAAACTGGCCATGGATTTTTACTTACTCCACTCTCTGAAGTAGCATTGTCGTAGCCAGAGTCGGTCAAGGTGAATGTGACTTTGGTGATTAAATCGTCCGACGTCAGTTGTGGGACGAGGTATGTAGGGATTGTTTCTTTCATACCCAAGGCCGAAGCTCCAGTTCAAAATATAAAAAATTGAGACTCAGAAAAAATATTCAATCCTTGGAATGTATATACAAATATAAATGTTGACCATTTGGAGGTTATACCTAAGAAATAGAAAGAAATATTTCCATTATAGAAGCGTTGAGTAGGTATCCCACCAGGAAAATCTCTACCGTAAGGCAAGAAGTTGCACTTCGTCGGTGTATTGATGTTATTGTTGTTGCCAGCTTCAAGAGTAGAGTCTACTAACACAATTAAGAAATTGTGGTGTGCATTGACCTTGAACCACCTCTGAACTTGAGATTTAACAAAAACATAGTAAGATGAGAGTAGTCGCGATGAATTCAATCTTCCATGAGGCCGCCATTGATGGTGAATTTTGCAGCTTTGTATTCTATGTTTTCCTATTTAAAATAATCGTTGGAGAGTGGTGCTTCAAAGATGAATTAGAGTGTAGAAGCAGTTGAATGGTTTGGTAAGTTATTAAATTAGGTCCCATAAATTTGAATGACAGTTCAATAAATGCCATTAATAAAAATCCAAGAGACCTTAGTTGTCATTGTAGTGGTAGGGGTGCATCGAGTAGTTGTGTTGAATTGACTTAGCTTCACATTGCAGATGTCCTAGATACCATTGTAAGTGATATTTAAGAACATTCATGTAGACAAAGGATGTGAATAGGTTACACATCATACCACTCACTCTGAAATTAGGGCATAGAAGTGACTCTGAGACGGTGAATGATATAACTCGAAACAAGCAAGGTATTTAAGAGCTGCCAACCAATCCATAAAAATTCAATCATTATAATAATTCCATATCAGATTTTACAGAAGTGTACATTCTATACTAACTAATATTAATAATAACTAGCACGATCAATGAAAAACCCAAGTTAATGCTGCTGATGTGAGCCTGTCGCCTATGCCTGAACCGGATTCCCGGGATGGTGAGGTTAGTTGCTTTTGGCCAATAACCAAATGAAAAAATGACAATTAAAAAAATACAAATATAAAAACATTGTAAAAACAAATGTATATTTTAAAAATTAAAAACAAACTAATCCAACTTCACCAAATATATGTATCCCCCGTCGAGGACATAACAAAAACTATTAATCATCAAATTGTTTTTATTATAAGATCAAATTGTTTTTATTATAAGATGTTAAGTGATTTTTATTTTAAATAAAGATTTGACATATACATTTTAAATATTGAAAAATTAATTACATAATTTTAATTTTGAATAGACAAGTTACTTTTGGGTATTTGTAATTTTTTTTATATTGAAATATAAAAAAATAATTACATTTGAATAAAACATTTAAGGTTTTGGTATTTGTAATTTATTTTATATTGAAATATAAAGAGTACTTTAGTACATTTATATTATATTCACAAATAATCTGAGTACTATTTTCATAATGAGTACTTTACTTACAACATTAATATAGTTAACTATTGGTTTTCAGTCACCATTTACAATTTGACAAATAAGCATCCTTAACTCAACCAATGCCACCTCAACTATTCTAGATGATGTCATCCTCTAGAATGTGATTGGTTCTTTTAAAATGGATTTTGATAGTACATTTTTTGGTTTGAGGTCCATTTTTTACCTCAAAATTCCCCTAATGCCTTGTCTTTGAAATCAATGATTTCTAACAATAAAATGGTGAGCTACCTGGATAGAGCCATAGAATTAAGATATCAATTTGCTAGCAAAGGGAAAACAAAGTGGAGAATATGGAGTTGGTATCAAGTTCCATTAATGGGATTTTTCCATCTTGGACATTTTTTGTTCAATTTGGTTGTGGTTGTGGCTGTGAGCATTTTGCTAACTTTGAAAAGCCTTACGATAACCTTGTGCATGAAGAGATTAGCTTGGAGTCATGTTCAAAGAAAAAATGAAGTAGAAAACCCAATGATTTTTGGGAAGATAAGGAAGGGAAACAAGAAATGATACATGGGTAAGAAGGAAGATTTAATCAAAGGTAAAAAATATTCAAGGTGAAATGTTTTATGTGTCAGTAGAAGGGACATTATGGCAACCAATGTCTAGAGAAGATGAAGGGAATACCAAGTAGACCCAAATTATAGTGAGTATAGTAACTTTACAAGAGGTGGATGAGGGATCATCCACGTTTGAGATTGTATTCTATGTGTTCTCTTGTTTTTCTTCTAACATAATGTTGATTTTTGGATGGTATGTTGATAGTGGGGCATCGGAAAGTAGGACTTATGACATGGCACTCTTCAACAAGTTTCAAGAGAAAGAGGGAAGTGTGAGAGTGGAGCTGGGTGATGATTCCTTTTATCTTGTAAAATGGACATGCTCTATTTCCTTTTGGATACCATCAAGTGATGTTCTTGGTCATAGTGATGGTTTTTTTCTTGGTTTAAAGAAAAATATTTTTTCAGTTTCTTGTATTACAATGCTTCAATATAAGTTGCATTTGAAGGATTATTTTTCACTATTAATGATTATAGTCCATAAATTTTGAAGACTTTGGTTAGATGCATGTGAGACGGTTCCCTTTATAGGTTGCTTACTTATCATGTTTCACTTTTACATTCCGCGGGACGGAATTCTAAACTTGAGGAGGCATATACAAAGCATGTGCGGTAGGATTTCATGGAAACAAGTTCAAAACGAAATTAATGATTGATTCTAGGCTTGTAATTGATGAAAATGTTCTATGGTACAAGGATAGATTTGGATTCTCTTGGGGAGAGGGATATGACCTTGGTGTTACTCTTACTTCAATATTCTCTTAAAAATAAAGAGGTGATCTTATTGAGGTTCATACCTCAATGGTCAAAGGTTATAATATGCATGGAAATATACTTATGACTAAAAGTTATATTTAAAATTTTGATTTGTGATCATGACTTGATGGATGATGGTATTAGGTGGGGGATTTATGATCAAGGGTTATAAGTGGTTAGTTTTCCTTAGACATTTGAGATGTTGTGATTGTTTTTTGTATTGTTGGATACACTAAGACTTCCACAATTTGTGAGGATATGAGATCCCTTGTTCATAGGTATCTCCTTTATAGATTGAAGGGAGTGTGGAGATTATTGTTTTAGTGTTTGATTCATAGGTTAGAGATTAGTTAGACTCAAGGGTGGAAAATTTGAGATTGTGGGTGATATGCCTTCACCTTGCACTCTAGTGTGGGTGAAGCTAATACTTCTCACACAAACATTACAAGATGCACCTGAGAATGTAGGAGAACCTCATTCTCCAATGAAGGTGAGTTCGCCTCATAGGTGATATGATAACCAAATTGCACTGGCTACTTCTATTTGTGTTCCTTCTAGTTGTTTTGAGTGGGTGAGGTGGAATGCCTTGATGGAGGAGTACGATGTACATGGGACAATGCATTTCTAGGAGCCAATGGTCGAGTTGTTCATCTATGCAAATCACATGTTGAGTTGAGTTGCAAAAGGAGTAGACTAGTGTTGCTGAACACAATTTCTGTCTCAAGGTAGAGTGTTAACTCTCAATTTGACTCTAAAAAAAATTATAATATGCTTGGAAGTGCTTCACATGATGTGGGGTACAAGGTTTATGGATGAATATTAGTTATTTCAAAACAAACATACACATTGGAATTATCTTGTTCATGGATTGCTAGACCTTGACTTGATGCTTGTGTAGCATTCTTTCTTAGAGCAATGTAGTACAACAGTGGAACTTGATGAATTATTGATGTAGTAGATGGAATATGTTTGTTTTCTTAGGAGGAAGATTTATTCTGGAGGAGAAGTGCTTGGGAATATTAAAGAATGGAATTAATCCCTAGATGGACTGGGGACACTTGGTTGTATGCATGGATGCTTGCGATTGACTTGAGGATGCCTCGGTTGGGGAGTCATCATGTAGTTTTGGAGGAATTGAAGAAGCATATGGATTAGGAGGAAAATTCAAGATTTAGAGGCCTTTGGAGGAGAAATGGTGGACGTTGCTTGAGGAGATTTCAACCTTGGAGCCTTTCTTGTGTTCATGTCTTTGTACCTTTGGAATGTATTCACTTGTATATCTTACATTGTACCCTGATGTTCCTATCGGGAGAATCATTTATATTTCATTGTATTCCGATGTTCCTATCGGGAGAGTCATTAATATAATAAAGTCATTTAAATTCATTGAGGTTATCCCTTCGTTGTAATTTGGGGAAATAGTCCCCACAATTGAGTTGATGTTAACCCTCCTTGTTGATCGGGGGGTAAAGTCCCCACAGTTGTGGGGCACTAGGATTATTAGACTCTCCTGGAGATGTTGGCCTTGGTAAGTAATTTTCAAGTCATAAATAAGAATAAATAGAGAGTGAGCCTCTCTATTTGTCACACACACTCACTCAACTGGGCGCATGAGTGAGAGAGGAAGTGCTCACAGAAGTGAGAGAGACAACAACTATTGGAGATCATATTTTCTTACTTTGGGTTTTACTGTTGCCATTGGTGCTCATTCTATCTCTAAGGAGGTTGTGGGGTTTTTCCTTTATGGTTTCCCCAAGGATAAATCTTTGTGTCTATTGTCTCTTGTGATTGATTACTGTGCATGTTATTCTCTTAGATAAGATCCTAAGATCATATTGCTTAAATGATAAAAATGTAACATGGTATCAGAGATAACCTGACAAGAAGACACTGTACAGCTGCAGAATCTAGAGATTCTTACTTTTTTGGTCTCTCTCCACAATCCATCAACAAAATGAGGCTAGGCCAACTCTCCATTGAAGGGCGCATCTTTCTATCGAAGCATAATTTGATTTTCGGCATTTTCAATTTCTCCATCGGGAAATTAGGGATTTTCACAGAAATGGAATTTTTGAGTGAGCCCAGCGCATGATTTCTCCCCTAATCAAAATCAAAATTTGGAGACCAAGTTTGACATTTTTAGATGGGTAAAATTTGGGAAAGTCAAACCTTAGTTTGACCTGGGGCCTGAAAAACCCTAAAATACTAAAACTTGTAGTTTTGGTACATTCTCTATATCTTGATATTGAAGAAGGATCAGGAGCTAAAATTTTCACAAGATGAAGATAAAATCCTTATGTACCCAATGTAAAATTTTCTGCCTTAGATTCACTATATTATAGGAGATATGATTCTTCCAAATCAGGGTTCCATCCCCTTCCAGGATTCATCCCTAAACAAGAAACCTAGAGAGAATTGCTATATCTCAGGCTACAAAGGCCCAAATGAAATTTATCAAGATGTTCTAGATAGGGCATGGAATTTAATTTATGTGGTAAAATGTTTAGACGCCTAAGGTGAAACAGTGACACGTGGCATTCTGTACAAGTTAGTTATGCTGAACAGTCCTAAAAGAAGTCACCGTGGGAGAAATCTAATAAGTCCCAATTGGAGAAAACAATTTTTCTCAAACCTATGGTGTTGGAAAGAGGATAGGTGAGGCTACCTAAATGAGTTTTAGACATAGAGTAGTGGTAATTTTGGAGATACCTTAGAAACAATATTAGGAATTTTTGCAGAAGAAATTGGAAAACTAGGGCTTCCTGATCCAGGAGCTTCCCTCCAAGTTTTTTAGAAAAGGAGTATATTGGACAGATCGCCTTGAGGAGGTGCATCTTTCTATCCAATCAGATCAGAAAGATTCAAAGTTTTGAAAATTAGGGCTTCTCTGACAAACCCTGGATCAGCCAGCTCCGGAACCAGGACGGACACCTCAAATCGGTAAGATCTAATATTTTTATATTTACATTTGAGGTTCTCATTTCAAAATGACTAATCACACTAGCTTGATGAGAAGTGTGATTAAACTGACAACTTCCAAACACAGAAGTATTGGATCTCACTGGTTCTTGAAGAAAATGAATTGGACACCTACATAAGTGGAAAGGTTCCAGTTCCAGAGGGAGGTGAGGCTAAAGCCTTACACAAGAAGAACTTGGTCAAGGCCAAGAGGATCACCTTATAACACAAGTTTATTCCCTAAAGAAACAGAAAGAGATGTTTGGTTCTTGACCAAGCTATTTGAAGGGAAGAACATAAATCAAAAGATGACTTTGAGAAACTAGTTAACGAATGTGAAGATCCAGAATGCAGAGACCATACAGTCATACTTTACAAGGGTCTCTCAAATCAAAGAACAACTTGAAGTAGGAGAATGAAGAAGTTGAGGTAACCACCTTGAATGGACTCCTAGGATCATGGGATTCATTCATTTGAGGAATGTGTGCCAGAAGGAAGTTATTACTTTCAGCAGACTCTATAAGAGCACACACAAGATGAAGCTCGATCCATAATAAGAGAATAGAAGATGGGAGAAACTGAAGATCAAGCCCTCATGATTCAAAGAAGATCCCTCAAGTGATGAGGAAGATGAAGAACTCAATTCTTGAAGAACCTCTTATCCATATTAAGCATTTGGAGAAGAAATGATGCTGTTATGAATGAAGAATATGATGAAGCTGAAAGAAGGAGTCTACTTACAAAAGAAATAAAGATAAGTATTCAATTTTCATTTCATGATATTGTTTTTTTATGCATTTTCTTATATTAAGTTGATGTATTATGCATGATAGAATGTTTACACTAATGACAGTATACTACTAATATGCATGTGATGGGTAAGTAGCTCATGGTTCTATACAAATATCCATTGCTACTTATCTAGAATGAAACCTCTTTCCTGACATATTGGATTAGTGCACAATCTCAATGTTGTCCTGGTAGAGATGGAAGGCATCTAGAAAGTTTCTGTAAGATATGGATGAATGTTGTATTGGCTAAAATAGTTGCATGATTATATCTTGATGCAAAAGATTTTTTTTATTATGAATATACCTTATGAAATTTTTCTAACCATACAACTAATGCGTTTGACTTGTAGGAAATATCGCGTACAATCGCCAACAAGAAAAGAAGGAGGAGACTTGTTTCGAAGAACAAGTGACGACAGTTCGAGAAATAATACAAAATGAGGAATTGTATGATGAGACTTTAAGAGGGCTCAGTATAGTTATGTGACATTGTTGAGTGACATCATTGATGTATAGCCTTCCAGCTATGAAGAAGTATCCAAGAAGAAAGGGAAGGAGAGTACCAGTTCAAGAATAATGATGTCTAGGATGCAGTATCGAGACCTAAATGGAAGTTAGTAGATACAGCATGTAGTAAACGACAACATCGATGGATAAAAGGCAATATTTGTAGCACGATGCTTCTCACAGAAAGAAGGAACAGACTACGAAGAGACATTTGCAGCCACTAGAAGATAAGACACATGACAAGCATAATCATGTGTGGAAATGAAAGAAGGCCTTGTATGAGCTAAGAAGGAAACCGTGGGATAACACATACATGAAGATATTAACCTTTTCTACAAGTTTGAAGATGAAATCCTATAGAGGATGAAAATCTCATAGATGGGTGCGAGAAGAACATTTTCAAGATAGAGGATCTTGGTATCTAGTGAACCTAGATGGATACATAGAATAGCAGAGGAATCTACTTGTCACTCCAGTACAGAATGTTTCAATACATAGAGTATGAAAGGCATAGGGAGAATGGTGCTCCACTTCAGAGGGAGTGACTACAGAAGATCTTGAGGTTTGACATGGTATGAGAGGATGGATAGTTTACTGATGGCTCTAGGATTTACTGAGAGTAAAGTAGATTCCAACCTTTTATTCAAGGATAAAGGTGGAAGACCAGTGATGCTCCTATTATATGTCGATGACTTGTTCCTGAAAGAAAAAGAGGAACTCATTAGAGATGCAAGAAGGAGATTTGTTTTCATGTTCGAGATAAAGGAATTGGGTATGATGCACTACTTTCTAGGCATGGAGGTGTGGTAGAGTGTAGATGGAATATTCCTTAGACAAGGGAAGTATGCAACATAGATCTTGAAAAGGTTTGGGATGGTAGACTGCAAGGCCATGGCCACACCTATAGCATTGAACCTAAAGCTATTGAGTGATTCTTCATCAGAGACGGTTGATGCCATGATGTATCGTCAAATGATTTGTTCCTTGATGTACCTGACGAATACGATACTAGATATTTGATTTGATGTGAAAACATTGAGATATGTTCACTTGATGGTTGCAAAGCATGCAGTGAGGTACCTGAAGGGTATAGTTGAGTATGGGCTCAAGTATGATATAGATCATAAGATTAACCTGACGGGTTACGTGGATTTGTATTAGACAAGAAGTTCCATTGATAGGAAGAGCACTTCAAGGTGATACTTCAGTATGAGATTAGGTGTGATCTCTTGGTTTAGTAGGAAGGAGTCCTGCATGGCGTTGAGTACAGTCGAGGAAAAATATGTTGCCACTTGCTCTGCTATTTGGGAGGTAGTATGTTTCTTTTGGAAACTACTATTTGATTTGATTGATTTGAATTACATTTTTGTATGATTCAGAGAGGAGAAGTGAAGCTCCAGTATGTGATCCAGATCGAGATCTCTTGAAAGAGGGAGTGCTAGCATAGTTGATGAGACAGGTTGTCGGAGCATAAAATCCTGGCAAATATTGTAGGTTGCTTAGACATAAACAGTCCTGTAGGTTGTCCTTGGATGTAATCGGTTCTGGAGAAGCTCACAGGTTATCCTTGGACGCAATCATCCCTAATATGATTCTATGCTAGAAATTCCCAGAGTGAAGTTTCAGTACTTTGAGGAGAATCTTGGTGTTCTCTAGATCGAGGTTCCTTCCAAGGGGAAGTGATGAGTTTGTGTTCCTTTCTAACATGGTGGTAGGTGGGATCTCCCATGGTCAGATGTAAGTGTTGTGCCCTTCTGATGTGGTGGTAGGCAGGGCCTCCCATGCTCAGATGTAATTTTTGTGCCCTTCTGACATGGTGGTAGGATTGGTTCCTCCCATGGTCAGATGTAAGAGTCGTGCCCTTTGGACATGGTGGTAGGCGAGGCCTCCCATGGTTAGATATAAGTTTAGTGACATACATCTAGTATGAAAAAGGACTAGATCTGTAGAAATCCGCATCCAGTATGAAAAAGGACTGGCTATGTGGAAGTACATCTAGAATGAAAAGGGGTTGGCTCTGTAGTGACCTACATCCAGTATGAAAAAGGAATGGATCTGTAGAGACCCACATCCAGTATGAAAAAGGACTGGCTCCGTGGAAGTACATCCATCTTGAAAAAGGGTTGGCTTTGTAGTGGCCTACATCCAATATGAAAAAGGACTGGCTCTGTAGAGACCCACATCCAGTATGAAAAAGGATTGGCTCTGTGGAAGTACATCCAACATGAAAAAGGGTTGACTCTGTAGTGGCATACATCAAGTATGAAAAAGGACTGGCTCTGTAGAGATCCACATCCAGTATGAAAAATGACTGGCTCTGTGGAGATACATCCAGTATGAAAAAGGATTGTCTCTGTAGAGGCCTAAATCCAGTATGAAAAAGGACTGGCTCTATAGAGGAAGACCTACATGGAGGCTAGGCCTACAACCAGCATGAAAAAGGGATGGCTCTGTAGAACTTTCTGTGACGAGAAGAAATGAGAGATAGCACCATTTGATCGAGATAGTGGAAGTAGTGATGATGATGATGATCCAGTGATGATCCATCTTTGATGACGATCCAGTGACGATACAAATTTGATGATGATCCAACTTTTATGATGATCCAGTGATGATCCAGAGAAGAAGACTTGTGCCGATGAATTGGTTCAAGATAATACCTTCCTAGTTAAGAGGAAGTGTTGATGTATTTGTATCTTCAGAATGTATTCACCTGTATATCTTACATTGTACCCTGATGTTCCTATTGGGAGAATCATTTATATTTCATTGTACCTCGATGTTCCTATCGGGAGAGTCATTAATATAATAAAGTCATGTAAATTCATTCAGGTTAACCCTCCATTGTAAGTTAGGGAAATAGTCCCCACAATTGAGTTGAGGTTAAACCTCCTTGTTTATTGGGGGAGAAAGTCCCCACACTTGTGGGGAATTAGGGTTGTTAGAATCTCATAGAGATGTCGGCACTGGTAAGTAATTGTCAAGTTGGATATTTGTATAAATATAGCGTGAACCTCTCTATTTGTCACACACACTCACTCAACTGGGGCGCATGAGTGAGAGAGGAAGTGCTCACACAAGTGAGAGAGAGAATAGTTGTTGGAGATCATATTTTATGTCTGTGGGTTTTACTGCTGCCATTGGTGCTGATTCTATCTCTGAGAAAGTTGCGGTGTTTTTCCTTTATGGTTTCCCCAAGGATAAATCTTTGTGTATATTGTCTCTTTTTATTGATTGTTGTATATGTTATTCTCTCAGATAAGATCCTAATACCATATTGCTTAAATGATAAAAATCTAACAACTTGTTGGATGTTCCAGCCTTGGGCTTGGCATGTGTCACATAGAGTTGGAGTGCTACACATGTGTTCCTATTTTGTGTAGAGTTAGGTTTCTTGTAGTGAACTATATCTACTTTGTATTGTTGGAATCCCTCACCTCTCTTATAAATTATGGGAGAAGAAATTATTTTCATTCATTCAATCACTCATCATGCACTTTTAATAGAAATGTGAGCAGTGGAGTGTACTAGTCTATTTTGTACTCTTCTTCATAGTACTTTCTCTCTTTTTCTTGGAAGAATTTTAAGGGAAGACAAGGGCTAGGGTTTCACCCTAAGGTGACAAAATAAGAGTAGATTTTGTGATAAATACTAAAATGGAAAACATAAGAATTTACAAAACATGTGAATTTCTTTTAATTATTGTGAAAGAAGAATGTGGCTTTGTAGCATTTGGAAACCTTAATGCTACTTATTATGCTTGTTGTGGAGAAAAAGAGGAGACGTCATGAACACATGTGGCATGCAAGTGTCGATACTTGGAAAGGAGGTCTTGTCAGTGTTGGCACTAGCTTGTTGAAAATATTTGGTTTGGTGAAATGATCATCTTGGTTAGAAGTGGGGAACTAGCTAGGAGTTAATGGCTAGGGATTTTTATGGTTTCCATAACTAGGGTTTGGAAATATTGATTTGCTAAGGATTTGAGATAAAGTTGTGGTATATACTTGCATTTCATCTCCTGTATGCATATGTAGTTTTCAACGATCTGGATATTGTGCATTTGCATAATTTAATTTCAACTTATGTTATATTCTCGATTGAGTAGATTCCATAATTTATTGTTCATGTGCATTCAAAATAACATATTTTTGAAATAAATAAGTGTTTTAACACATATCTTGAAGATAAAGGAGCATATTTATTGTTGTTATAATTTGTTGGAATAAGAGAATTCAAATATTTTATATGCCTAGAAAAGTGCACCCTAAGGGTTGAAGCATTATGAAATTGAAGTACACTTGTATAGTCTTCATTATTTGGGGTTTTCATGTGAAATTAGGTTGAAAATAAGTGAAATATTACTTTTCTAGTATAATTGTTTAAATCAACAGGGCTAAAGTTTATAGGGAATAGATCTACGAAACCTCACAATTGAGGTGAAATTTCAAGTGTCATTTTAGACAAATTTTCACAAGTGGTACTTCTTTTAGTTTCAAACTATTTGATCTTGGAATTATGTATGCCTTTAATAAATGTGATTGCTCTATGTTCCCTTAAAACAATGATAATATTATGGTATTGAGAAATTATAATATGAAATCCATATAAACCAATATAGCCACTAGCTAAATGTTGTCATTCATGTTCCAAAATAATGGAATAAATCCCTAAATCTATATTGGTTTACCTAAAAATTAAATATAGTGGAAGTTCAAAATGTGCACATGGCTACAATAAGATCCTTTATTTGGCCAATGGCTAATTGTACCTCCTTATAAAATTTAAGCTTACTTTAAACTTTATATATACAAGAAAGACCAAGTCACCTCATAATTATTTTAGACATGAGATTTGACCACGAGCCACCATCAATAAACAAGAGTAAATGATCTTACCCACTATTTTCATTGAAACACAAAAAGGGGATATTTAGGCTCATGTCTATTGTCAATTACCATCTTTGTCACTTCTTCCTGCACTTATTTTTTGTAATAGCATGGTATTAGCAAAAAGAGTCTATGCTTCCATATTGTTTGCAATGTGGGAAATTAGGGAAACAAACACTTTATTCATATTTTGTTGTTGTTTAAGAAAATGAAGGATGTTTAGGAAGTTCATATCAGCTTTAAGAAAAGATAAATCATTTGTAATATTATATGGGGAGTAGTTTTGAGGTAAAAAATTAGGCCTTCAGGGACAGACAACATATATGAAATTGTGGTTTTGTACTTGAAACAAGAAAATAATGAGTGCATTGAGTATTCATCTCAGTCATGCCAAGCTTTTCATTGTTGGTTGTAAGGAAATCAACTTTCAAACCCAATCCTAGGTGCTTGAGTGCTTGAGAGAGGGATAGATTTAATAGGAAGACAAGGGAAAATGGTATAAATTTTTGGGTAGTGAAAGGGGGGGGGAAATAGGTATTGGAATAAAAATGTATTTGAACATTTAAAACCTAGCCTTCCTACCCTATTTTTTATGTTTTAGACAAATCCAAACCATTTGCAATATTACATAGGGAGCAATTTTGAGGTAAAACTTTGGGTCTTTAAAGTGGAACAAAGTATAAATTGTCATCTTGTACCTAAAACAAGACCATAATGAGTGTATTGTGTATTTTCCTTAGTCTTCTTGTAACTTCCATTGCCAAATTTTTTCTGTTGCACAACTCAAGGAATCCCATCATATTCATGGAATTCCAAACATATGATGGGATTCAAGGAATCCTTTGTAAGACTGTCAGAACATGAATCACCTCACAAGGTGAAACTAGGAGATGACTACCAATATCCAATAAAAGGTAGTGGGGAATCTTCATACAAGCTAGACTCTGGTAAGTCTCTAACAATGAAAGAAGTATTGTTTGCTCCAGGACTCAAGAAGAACCTTCTCTCCATTTCAGCATTGATGCAAAAGGAATGTGGGTTGCATTCATAGATGGTCTAGTCATCATGTGGCCAAAAGGAAAGACTATCGATGATGCGGTAGTGATTGGAGAACAAGAAGGAGGCTTGTACAAATTGAAGGGACATCCAGAACAAGTATTGATCCATGACACAGTAGAGCCAAATGAGCTTTGGAATAGAAGGCTTGCGCATGTGCATTACAGAGCACTACCTATTGCAAGCAACGCTGTTAAAGGTCTTTCAGAATTTCAAGCTATTTGAAGGGAAGAACAAAAATCAGAATATGACCTAAAGAAACGAGTTGAAGAATGTGAAGATCTAGAATGCAGAGACCATGCAGTCATAAGAGTCTCTCAAATCAAGAACAACTTGAAGCAGAAGTAGTGATGGCCACCTTGAATGGCTTCCCAAGATCATGGGATTCATTCATGCAAGGAAGTGTGCCAGAAGGAAGTGATCACTTTCAGCAGACTTTGGGAAGAAGAAGAAGCTTGAATCATAAGAATAGAAGGGAAGATGGAAGAAACTGAAGATCAAGCTCTCATCATCCAAAGAAGATCCCTCAAGCAATGAGGAATATGAAGAAATCAACTCTTGAAGAACCTCTTATCCACCTTATCATTTGGATAAGAAACGATGTGATTATGAATGAAGAAGACGATGAAGCTGAAGGCTCAAGAAGCAGTGTACCCACAAAACAAATAAAGATAAGTATTCAATTGCCATTTCATTGTTTTGTTATGCATTTGTTTATATTCAGTTATTGTATTATGCATGATAGGATGTTTGCATTAATGAAAGTATACTACTAATATGCATGCAATGGGTAAGTAGCTCATTGTGCTATACAAATCTCCATTGCTACTTATCTAGAATGAAACCTCTTTGCTGACATATTGGATTAGTGCACAATCTCAATGTTGTCCTGGTAGAGATGGAAGGCATCTAGAAAGTTTCAATGAGATATGGATGAATGTTGTATTGGCTAAAGTAGTTGCATGATCATATATTTATGTGTAAGTGTTTGCCAATATAAATATTCCTTATGAAATGTTTTCTAACCATACAATTGCATTTGACTTGTAGGAAAGACCGCATACATAATTGCCTACAAGCAAAGAAGAATGAAGACTTGTTCCAAAGAGAAAGTGACGACATTTCAAAATGGAGAATAATATATAAACTGCAGTGACATCATTGATGCAGAACCTTCCAACCACCAAGAAGAAAGGGAAGACCAGTTCAAGAAGAATGATGTCAGGGCGCAGTATCGAGACCTGAAGAGAAGTTCATAGTTCCATCACGCAGTAGATGGAAACATCGTGGGATACAAAGCAAGATTCATAGCATGAGGCTTCTCGTGGAAGGAAGGCCTAGACTATGAAGAGACATTTGCAACCAGTAAGAGTTGAAACACATGCATGATGAGATTGATGAAGATCTTAACCTTTGCTACAAGGTTGAAGATGCAAGTCTATACACTAGATGGTCACATAGAATATTAGTAGCATAGGAAGCTACTTGTCACTCCGGTACATAATTTTTTTAGTGCATAGAGCACAAAAGACAGAGGGAGTATGATGCTTCGCTTAAGAGGGAGTGACTACAGAATATATTGAGGTTCGACATGGTACGACAAGATGGGAAGATTACTGATGACTCTAGGATTTACTGAGAGTAAAGTGGATTCCAACCTTTGCTTCAAGGTTGAAGGTGGAAGACCGGTGATGCTCCTGTTATGTGTCGATGCATTATTTTCTAGGCATGGATGTGTGGACATGGGAAGTATGTAGTAGAGATCCTGAATAGGTTCAGGATGATGGACTGCATGACCACACTTATGGCATCGAACCGGAATCTGTTAAGTGATGCTTCATCAGAGACGGTTGATGCTACGATGTGTCGTCAGATGATTGGTTCCTTGATATACCTGACGAACATGAGACTAGATATTTGCTTTGCTGTGAACACATTGAGACATGTTCACCTGATGGTTGCAAAGCATGTAGGGATATAGTTGAGTATCAACTCAAGTATGATGTGAATCAAAAGATTAACCTAGAGGTTTATGTTGATTCAGATTGGGCAGGCAGTGCCATCGACAGGAAGAGTACTTCAGGATGTTGCTTTAGTATGGGATCAGGTGTGATCTCTTGGTTTAGCAGGAAACAATCCTGTGTGGCACTGAGTATGGCTGAAGCAGAGTATGTCGCAGCTTGTTTAGCTAGTTGTGAGGCAGTATGGCTACGGAAGCTACTGTCTAATATATTTGATCTCTAGTTGGATGCTACTTGTATACATTGTGACAACCAGAGTTACGTTAAGTTGTCATAGAATCCATTGTTCCATGACAAGTCGAAGCAGATCGAGATCAAGTATCACTATATCAAGGATATGGTGTAGAGAGGAGCAGTGAAGCTCCAGTATGTTGCGACAGAGGAACAGATAGCTGATGTATTGACAAAGCCATTGGCTAGGATGAAGTTTGAGTACTTCAGGGAGAGACTTGATGTTCTCCAGATCGAGGTTCCCTCCAAGAGAAAGTGATGAGACCCATAGCCATTCTGACATGGTGAGAGGATCAGTTCCTTCCATGGTCAGATGTAAGGGCTAAGCCATTCTGTCATGGTGAGAGGATTGGTTCCTTCCATGTCAGATATGAGTGCTGAGATCCATAGCCATTCTGACGAGTAGGTCAGATATAAGGGCTGATCCATTCTATCATGGTGGTAGGGTTGCTACCTTCCATGTCAGATATGAGTGCTGGCCATTCTATCGAGTAGGACAGATGTAAGAGAAATTGCCATTCTAGGAATGGAGGCACCTGGTCAGTTACCAGGAACACTTAGTGTAAAAGATGAGTAGCCATTCTGATGTGATAGAGGGATGTGTTCCCACTTGATCAGATGTAAGGTCTGAACCATTTTGTTAATGGCTAAAGGATTTAGTTCCTTCCATGTCAGATGTGAGTGTTGGCCATTCCGACGAGCAGGTCAGATGTAAGGGCAACTTCCATTCTCTAAGAGAATGGAGGCGCCTGGTTAGTTACTAGGTAGCTCAATCGAGGAGGACTGGGGGCCATTTTGATATGACTATAGGATTGGTTCCTACAAGATCAGATGTGAGTGCAAGCCCTTCCATCACTGTGATAGGATGTGTTCTTGTCTGGATGGATGTAAGTGTTGAGCCAGTCTTCGCATCATGTGTTGATCAGACGTAAGTGCTGTGCCAGTCTTCGCATCATGTGTTGATCAGACGTAAGTGTAGTATCTATCTTCGCATCATGTGTTGATCAGATAGAGGTGATTGAGCCAGTCTTCGCATCATGTGTTGATCGGACGTAAGTGCTATGCCAGTCTTCGCATCATGTGTTGATCAGACGTAAGTGCAGTATCTATCTTCGCATCATGTGTTGATAAGATAGAGGTGATTGAGCCAGTATTTCCATCATGTATTGATCAGACGTAAGTGCTGTGCTAGTCTTCGCATCATGTGTTGATCAGACGTAAGTGCAGTATCTATCTTCGCATCATGTGTTGATTAGATAGAGATGATTGAGCCAGTCTTCGCATCATGTGTTGATCAGACGTAAGTGTTGGGCCTTTCTAACGAGTAGGTCAGATGTAAGTGCTGGGCATGCCTTTCTAACAAGTAGTTCAGATGTAAGTGTTGGGAAAATACCTACATGATGGGTAGGCCTACAACCAGCATGAAAAAGGGCTGGCTCTGTAGAACTTCCTATGACGAGAAGAATCGTGAGATAGCACTAGTGTTGATCCAGATCGAGTGTTGATCTAGATCGAGTGATGATCCAGATACAGTAATGATGATCCAGTAGTGATGATCCAGATTGAGTGATGATCTAGATCCAGTCCAGTGATGATGATCCAGATCGAGAGATGATCCAAATCCAGCGATGATGATCTATGATGATCCAAATCGAGAGATGATCCAGATCCAGTGAAGATGACTTGAAGACAAAGATGACTTTAAGATGAAGATGACTTGAAGACAAAGATGACTTGAAGACGATATGATCCAGCTGATACAGAGAAGAAGACCAGTGCTGAAAATTGTGTCGAAAGAATACCTTCCTAGTTAAGAGGGAGTGTTGATGTATATGTAACTTCGGAATGTATTCTTTTATGTATATTATATATTCTAACCTGATGTTTATTCCAGGATGTTTCTATTATGTATTTGAGTCATGTTGGCATGCCCCGATGTTCCGATCGGGAGGATTAAGAATGTAAACAAGTCATGTCAAGTCATTGTGGAAGTCCCCATAGTTTTGGGGCACTTGATTTATTATACACTAATTAAGGTGTAGGCTCGAGTAAGTAATTGTTAAGTTGGGCGGACATGATTGAGTGCACTTTAAGTGAACAGAAGAATATAAATAGAGAGTGAGACTCTCTATTTCTCACACACATCATTCACTCACTCAAGTGTGGCACACTAGTGAAGAAGGAAATACTGGGACTAGACAGAAGAAGAAGACTACTGCTATTTTGGGAGATCTCTTACTGTTTTGGTGCTGATTCTATCTCTAAGGAAGTTGCGGGGTTTTCTCCTTTATGGTTTCCCCGAGGAAAAACTCTTTGTGTCTCTTGTCTCTTGTGATGTGCTTATGTTTTATTGCTGTGCTTGTTATTCTCTCAGTGAAAAGATCCTAAGATCATAATGCTAGCTTATTTGATGAAACTAACAGTAATACATCCTTATAAAGGAAAATTGAGTTGTTATAAGATAACTCATGCTAGCTCATGAATCAAGCTTACTAAATATGATAAACCCCCATAGGTGAATAAAGCACTTTCCAAAACTCTCAAGGAACTCACAAATTTGAAAAAGAATGAGTGATTTGTCATGAGTGATGGAAAACCATGCTAACCATGGAATCTAGAGAGAAAATCATGGAGGATGGGTTGGAAAGAAAAGATAGCAGTTTCCTAATTGAATAACTTTACCTTATCCACTAAAAGGGGGGAATAAAGTAGGATAAAGACAAATCTGTAGAAAGGTGCAGTTACTAAATCTGATACTCAATAAAGTGGGTAATATCTAGCCAGAATTAGGAAAAAGGTGCTCCTGGGTTATATATGGCAATTTTTGATCAAGTGGTGCAAGTGGATGCCAACTATCTATGCTAGTGAATAGGAAATTAATTAGAAATGATTAAATATTGTCATCTTAAGTATGGAGTGGGTTTATAATATCCCAACACCCCCCTTTAAGTCTAAATTTATAATTATATGTTGGAAATAATCAGAAATATAGATGTATCAACCTAGAAACATGCTTATAAATCATAATTATAATCATTTGAATGGAGTGAGGAAGGGTTGCTTGAAGACAGGAAAGAATCTAGTGAAAGATCACAAGTATTGGTAGATGAATCTAGTAGACTGATAAATGGATTATTCAAGAAAGAAACTGAGATTGATGATTTTGATATATCATAATGTGAATATATATCAGAGATATGAAGAAAGGATTTAACTCTCGCACTCAAGGCATAGTTTATATTACTTTAGGACTACGCACTATGATAGTGTTCAGAGGATTCAGCTGGCTTCTCTAGCTCATATGGAACTTCAATATTATGATTCTCAAGTATTTAAGACATGATTTCTATCTTATTATTGAAACATTTCTTCTCAATATGAAATCCCTTGCAGCAATAAGAACACTTGGATGTGCTCCCTTTCTTCTTGGCTTTCTTCATTGAACCTTCATAAGTAGGCTTCAAACTTTCATCTTCACTATCTAACTTTGGCTTCTTCTCTTTCATGATTTACTTCTCTTTTGATTTGGAATTCTTAATTTCTTGAAATATAAGAGCATGATAATTTTGCTTGGAGGATCTAAGAGCACTCATATGGATCAATTTTTCTTTCTCCTTTGTCAGTGAATCAAAGAATGTACTCAAAGAAGGCATTTTACAATTTGAAATAGAAATCCTAGTAGCATGAAAAGTTGGCACAAAAAATGAGTATTTAGGATCCAATTTCAATAAAATGGAAAGAATCAATAGATATTCCTTCTTCTCAATCCCACATTACTTTATCAATAGAAGGATTGACTTGAATTTGGTGAAGAATACTTTAATGGAATCGAAACTCCTTGGAATCAATGAGACTAACTCATTCTCCAACTGATGCACTCTTATCCCATCTTGTACTCTAAAGAGAGACTCAAGTTTGTTCCATACTTGGTTTGGAGTGGTAAAACCATATATATGAAAGATTAGGTCAGGATAAATAAAGAGGAAAAGCAATCCATAGGCTTCATTCAACTTATTATGCCACTTAGATTTCTCAACAATAGCATTAAGCTCTTTCTCCAAAGCCAAAGTAACTCTGTATAGTCCCTTACTGCGCAATAGAATGCCAATTTTGGCTTTCCATTCATGATAGTTGAAGGGATTCCCAATTCAGTGGAGGGTGTAGTCACTTGGTATTGGTTCATGAAGTTCTGTGTCGCACCAATCGAAACACCACAGAAGACCCTGGAAGAGATCTGAGCTACAATGATCTCTGAATTCAACAAAACTAAATCAGAGTCGTAGTGTATTACTGAGATCAAATAAATCAAACAAGCACTCATAGAAATAGCATGGGATTTTGACCAACAGTTTAAAACACTGATGGCCAAGGTAAGCTTCCAAATGTTCGATGTGCAGCATAAAGATTGATTTATTGTTGCTTTGTTACCACACATCTGAGGGTCGTTAATGCAGTAGAAGATTGAATCTCAAACATAAGCACTAGAAATGGAAATGAAGTTAGAGGCCTCAACCATTGGCAACGGTGCTACAGGAATGGTGCAGATCCAGTCGCAGCTGGAAAATTTGACGATACAACTTGAAGACATCAAGAAGGGTAAAGAAGCACAAAATGATTTATGGTGCACAAAATGTAGGACATATGGACATCCTAAGGATAATTTTCTGACCTTCCTGAACTATGTCACATCAGGTGCACCCAACCCATTAAATAGCCATGGGATACCATGGTGTTGCATATGCCAGTCAAGAGGCCATCGTGATGAATAATGTTCATATTTGAAAAAAGTTATAAGTACCCCTGCGAACCTATTCTATAAATTTTGTAAATCAGTAGGACATGATGAGAAAGATTGTAGAGCATACCAACTATTGAAAGAAAAGACTGTTGACACCTACTTAATGAAAAATTAAGGGTTCGCTTAGGCTAAATAGGCACAAGTCTCATATCATCCTACGTAGTTCCCACCTAATTAGTACCAACCACAGTACACGCCTCAATAGCCATACATGCAACAAAACTCCTATCAGCCACACTACCAGCAGAACCAGTTCCCACCACAACAACCACACCCCTAGGGAAGGGGTGGCGAAAAAATAAGAGGAAGAGGTGGAGGAGGAGGATTTGGTAGAGGAAGAGGTCAAGTTACGTTCTATAACTATGGACAACTGGGTCACTACGCTAGAGATTGTTTAGAGCTTGCAAAGAAATTTTCATACTATAAGGGATGGGACCATAATGTTGAACAATTTCCTCAGCTGATCTCAAAGTTGCAAACAAGGAACATTGCAGGACCTAACCTTGCACAGAATCTAAACCTGAATCTGCATTTGAATGTTCAAATGATTGCAGCTGAACCATGAGACCTAAACATCGTTGTCGTAACTCAAGTAGGTGCAACGACTAAAGCAAACTAGGATAAACCACAAGAACAACCACAGCCACAAGTAAGGCTAGAGATGTAGAAAAAGGAGCCACTAAACATCCAGAAATAGAAAGAAGTATTCTATGATGTACAATCAAAATTCATAATCCCGGAAGTACCATCGAATTTTGCAGAAGTGCAGAAAATGCCTGAATGATTTCAATGCATATTCCAGAAGAAGGTTCCACCAAAGGTTAGTAAGATAAGAACCTTTATGTTAAGTTGTTTAATGCTAATGTAAGATAAAGATGCTATTGCAGAACTACAAGCAATGATAGAAGAGATATCTGTAGAGCTGCGACCTAAAAAGAAAGTTAATCAAGTATGGAAAAAATGTAAAACTGGCTAGGAGTTAAGGATGAGTGCACAGATAGGTGACTACGACATGGATTATATCATCTTGGATCTGGGCTCAGATGTCAATATTTTGATGCAGCAAACTTGGGAAACTATGGGAAATCCACGCTTGGACTAGTCTCCTATCCAATTGCAACTTGCTAATTAGGAAATGGTTCTACCCATTGGCCGGTTGAGCAATGTATCCATCGATGTCGAAGGATTGCGCACATTTGCAGACTTTGAAGTCATTAAGATTGTTGATGACATGAACCCATACCCCACTCTGCTAGGAATAGATCAGGCCATAGACAATCAGACCATCATAGATTTAAAGAAAAGGATTCTCTCATTCAAAGATGAGGAAATGAGGGTAGTATCACCCATCGATCCATTAGATTGACAAAGATACGTTGAGCCTGTCTATAATGAGGGACAAGGAAACTATCTCGACCAGATCCACAATGTCACATCTATGCAGGAAGATTATACGAATTCGAAAGAATATGGAAACCTGAGTTGGATATGCATGAGTTCATGTACATCTGACTCAGGCGAGGCTTTAGAGGGTTGGAAAAATAGATTACATGAAGTCTCTATGAGAAGGTGTGTAAGATTTACAAGGTCTATGCGATGGGTGGAGAATGAGTCAAGGGAGCTACACACCTATGAGGGTTTCATATACACATTGGAAATGACACCTAAAACCTGGCATACCTCTGTGGAGATGCGACAAGGAACCCAAGATTGCGAGAGAATCGCTAAGCAGTGTGTGCATACATTTGAATTTGCTAATAAGAACCCTACAATTAACACTATGCTTTTGATGGTAAAGGGGAATATAGTTGCTGAGATCCCTATCAAAGAGGCTTATTCTCACCAATGCGGTGCAACCATTCAGTAGTACAGTCTAACCAGAGACCTAGATGATGATCCGACTAATATCAGCAGACCAGAATCAGAGGGCACATGAAAAGTAGAAGGAAGTAGCATTTCAAGTGATCAGTTCCTCTAGCCCTTGAAAATCAAGGAAGTACATATAGAATCAACAAAGAACCCAAATTTATCTAATATCAAAGATTATTGGGATGAGGAAGCAGTTGCAAAAATCACAGATCTATTGCATGAGTATCAGAACCTATTCCCTACCAACCTATCAAAAATGAGGGGAATAATGGGAGACTTAGGGGAGATGAAAATACCCCTGCGACTAGATGCTAAACCAAGTAAGCGGTGACAAAAGGCATTGCATGATCATCATACCAGGATTAAGCCAGTCGAAGAAGGAGGACTCTTCTTATGGTATGACAACAAATTGTTCAAGCACCCGAGCAAGATGAAGACACATTGGCTAGGCCCATATAAGATCGCGCACATCAGTGATGCAGGTGTAGTAAAACTTCAGAATTTGGATCGTACCGATGTCACGGGTATGGTGCATGATAGTTTCCTGAAGCTATACTGTGACGAGCATAACATCCCGAGTTAAAATGTGAAAAAAAAGATGAGAGGCCAGAGGATGTACCTACTCTGTCGCAAGACTATGACAGAACCAACATAAAAGCACAAGAGATAAGCACAAGCAACAAAGCGCACGAGAATCAAGTCACTGTGCAAACTCAAGCAAGGAAAAGGAAGCACACGACGGGTAGGGAAGGAATTTGTGCAGGCCAAGAATGTTGCGCAGAAGAGAAAATTGGCATAGAAGGAATATGTGCAAAAAGGATGTCACTCACACGGAAAAGGAAAGCAAAGAAAAAATCCGTTAGCACACGGGACAAAGCAAAAAGTGGCAAAATGATGCAAAAAGTGGAAATGATATGCTGGCTGACATTAAAATACGAATCTCTGACAAATATTCTGGCAGTTGTAACAACTAAGTGACATTAATTCGATGCACTACGAGGAATAGGGTGGCGTACTTTTTGGTCCCATCATCTTTCCTCAGTATAAATACCATAACTATCCTAAGATGTACAACCCAGAAAGTGAGTTATAGAAGTTAATGAAGAATGTGTCCTCAAAAGTAAACCAAGAGATCGATTAGACCTCGACCTCCTATCAAGTGATAATTGCAGGATGCAGAGGTCCATATAAATATTTGGCCTCCCCATCAAGCATTCTATTACACACAGTGAGACTTGAGAAAACTAGATCCACGTGATTACAGAGCTAAACCCTACCATCCTTGTTTGATTACTCTAATGTCCATGGTAATTAACATCCCCAGTGAGAGTGAGGCATTGGACACCATTTTTATCTCTAGTTTCCCCATTGACGAGGAAGAAGAAATACAGTTGCCCAAGGTACAACAACCGTAATAGCAACCAGATATTGACCCCATGGAAAGAACGCAGAAACAAAAAGAAGTTGTAGCACCTGAAAAAGAGATGAGGCAGCCCGATGAGACACAACCAGGACAGGTGTCCGAAACACCACCCCACAACAGAGAAAACGCAAGGCTACGACTGCCATGGATGCACAAGGAAAGGCACCTATTTGAAAAGGAGCACAAGATGTCATGGACAAAGACATGATAGCACAAAGATAGCCAAAGGCTGATCTAAATTTCCCACATTACATTCAGCCAAGGAGAACTGATGCAGAGGAGAGGGCTCTCCCAAAGAAGGAGGTGACTACTCTGGTAGCGCCATGAATTCCTATAAACATTCTCTTGCTAAAGGATATACTACCTGAGCTGGTTAGGTTGAATTTATAGGACTTTGACACTCGATAGCAGGAAGGACTATAGATAACAGATTGCATGGTCGCGGACCAGTCCACTACAAGTGACGCCCAGGTGCTCAGGCCAATGGACTCGGTCGAGGGACTTGCCTACGTAGGTCTAACAAACATGTTTTTCTTGCCTTACTTTTTCCATAGCGTACAAGTCAATATGTACGTGAAGCAGTTACTGATCAGCTTCCACAGAGGATGCCTATGGCTGGATCAGCCATATCCAATCGACGTTGAGTTAATTTCATGGATCACTGGCCTCCCGAATGAAGGAGACGATCCTGTGCCATACTTGGCCAAGAAAGATGTTAAACCTATCAAGAAAAAGCATAAACTTTAGTAATCGCGCTGAGGCTTCTTGATTGGGCCCATCTAGGTCAAAAGTGTGCCCATCACTACAAATATCCTATCTTGCAAGATGCTCCACAACATGATACCCAATCAATGTTCGGCAGTGGTGGTGGAATTTGAAGATTTATGCGCACAAGGGGAAGTATTCAATTGGTCGTGGTACCTACTAAATGAACTCATAGACGATGTGATGTAGGTCCAGCACAAGGACAATTACAAATTCCACTATTCCTAGCTGCTGATATTGATTTCGTTCACTGTGTGGGGTAACCCGTCAGACTACGTCTAGATGGATATACCACTACCTTGCCTTGGTGCAAGGTACCAAAATTTATGGGAAGATAAGGTGGAAAGCAATCGACAGAAGAATAACAACATTGCATTATCTTTACATGCATAGGCGCTGCGTGATGTTGTCTACCAATCCCACAAAATCTATGTTGTGACGATACACAAGTATGCCGCATTCATCAAGTTTAAATATGAAGCACATAATATAACCCTATTGCCAACAAAGGACCCAATCAAGTAGGTGCACCATGCAGACTTCATGGTGACAAATGAGGATGTGGATGCAATTATCAATCTTTGGATGGAGTAATCACATGGCCCACTAGCCCAGTCACTTCCTGAAGAGCATAATCCAGAGGAATTGTCACTTCACCAAGTTAATGGCGAAGAGCATGAAGGTGACGTCAACCAAGATAATCTGTCACAAGAATACAATGAGGAAGATGATAATATTGATGAATCGGACCATCATGAATTTGAGTGCCCACCAAGTCAAGAGCATGTGTAGACATGGACACAAACACAGTAAAAAGAGGGCCACTCATCCCGCAAGAAGCAGAAATTCGATAGAACAGTGAACATGAACACATTTACTGAAGATGATCTGCAAAAACATGTTGATGCTATTGCTAAGGTATCACAAGATAACCTTTCTAGTCTAAGGACACAACAATTAAACATTGCTACCCAAGTTGAGGGCCATCTCAATAAGTTGATAGAGGCCATCCAGGATGTCAAAGCCAATGTGGATACCGAGAAATATGGTGTTGATCCCAATATTCCACTAGTTACACCAGCATTAGTGTCACCAATCAAAGTGGTGATTCAGAGGTAGGCACTGGAGGTAGATGCAGATACAAGTGTAGGTCTTGATGACAATAGTGCATAGATACACTTCTCCAACATAGCCCTAGAGGAAGTCTATAGCATTTAGCAGGCGGTCGCATCCGAAATTCAGCCAAGGGAAAATGTTGTTGCTTATCATGAAACAAAACAACAGCGGAAGGAAAAGCTGCGCAAGGCCTTGTTGAAGGAGAAAGAGAATGAATTGCAGTGGCACATCACCCTTCTTGTTGAAAAAGAACAGGAAATACTAGCACATGAACAAATCTGCATAATATTAGTGGACTCCATCAGGAATGCCATTGCAGCATTCTTGCTAGAAGCACGACAAGAGGATGAAGACTCCCTGGCTAAAGTAACCAGGCTCGCAAAGATTGCGTAGGATATTCAGTAGCAAATGGAGGAACCGCAAGCCAGGAAGATGCTAAGCACACCCCTGGAGGTGCTTGAGGAAAGAAGAAGAGTAGGGTCTAAAGTTGTTGAGAAAATTAGAGAAGGAAACGGACTGTGCGCAAAGGCCGTAGATGTTGTAGCTACCATTTGGGGAGCGTTGCTCAAAGATGAAACAAAGAAGGAAATCAAGCAGAGTGCATGAGAGGTGGATGAGAAAATCAGCACTTCAAAGGCGGAAATGAGGGAGCTACCTCTCTAGCACAAGGTCATAAAAAATGCAGAGATCAAGAGACTGCAGCAAGAAGTGCAGACCCTTCACGAGTGAGAAAAGGTTAGGGAAGCGAAGGTAGAGACACATCAGTCAGTAGCCAAGCGACTCATAGACCTTATTCATCTTGTGTAGCAAAAACTTCAAGGCCTAGTACAATAAATAGAGGTAGAATTGTTGGAACATGTACATTATGACTGTATTGAGCAATTGGCCGCACAAGCAGAGGAAGTTGTAGAGCAAGTCGCTAAGGTTTAGTAGATGGTGAAGGCATTCCAGGACAAGGTTCGTCTTGCTGTGAAACTTGAACTAGAACCAGCAACTTAAAACTATGCAAGGAAATAAGGCCGAGGCACGTAGCAAAAAAAAAGCAGCGAGGGAGGCATCCCCAACATAGCTTGCATGGAAAGACAAAGTTTCACAGAAAGAATGGTGTGCTATAAACCCGCCAACAAACCAGCTAAGAGATAATTGGCCATAGGTCGCAAATATTTCGTAGGCACTGACAGACCGTTAAATGCATGAGGATTCAACAAAGATTTGATGCTCATGACAAGACATCACCCTTGGAGGAACACCTAGCTCATCAAGTGCGGGAAACTATGTGATGGTGACTGGCCATCATATCAATACTCAATCACGACTATTAGTATGGGAGAATGATGATAGGATTAATCATAGCAAATATGAGAGGTAGATATGGTGCGACAGAGGAAGGTATTGTCCTAATGATGCACCTAAATAATCCTAGATGGCATGTGACTCAATGCACCTCTTATAAAATAAGGGTGTTCCTAGAGAAAACATCACTTGGTCGTGTTGCTTGAGCACCAGTTACAGATGGGTTGGGGTGTGGCATGGCGAGCAACCCTACTGGATAAATTAGTTGCTACAACCTTTAGTGTGTGGGTTATCTCTGATGATGGGAATAAGAAAGATGTTAACAGTATGCAAGTTATTTCTACCCAGCTAGAAGTCTCTGGTGAAGTCATCCTTAGCTATTTATTTTTTAGTTGGTTAGCATCCCTGACTATGACACCTGGAAGGAACCCGATGGGGATTCGAGTTTTTGCACCACTTCACTAAGCCTACAGGGCTAGAGAGCAGGCCCAACTTTCGATAGTCCAGGTGAGTCCTCCATGTGTGGAAGGACTAGAGAAGTGCTACATGGCCAGATATGGCTTGTAGATCGTGATGTTGAGGTGAAAATCATAAAAGTTGGGAATCATTTTCCTCTGATCACTCCCTTGAATTCCAGGATTTTCTGGTTTTCAATATGGACAATGATTCATTCTTCAAGGTTCATATCACTGGCACATCGATCATCAGTTGGGAGCTTCCCATCCAACTCTACAGAACAAGAAGAGGAAAAGTAGGATGAAGAAGATTGAGAACAACAACAGAAAGACAAGCTGCAGCAAGCACAAGGAAAACCACAGGAGCTTGAGAATGATAATAAGAATTTGATTGTTGTGTTAGAATGGGACATTAACAACCCTAGTGAAATTCAAAAGAGGAACCCTCCATTAATAGTCTTCAGATGATGCCAAGGAATAAATTGTAAGACTAAAGTAACTCAAGTTTTGTAATATAAAAATTCTTCCAAGTATGGGATGAGGCTGCGGTGCAAGAAACACTGCAAAAAAAAAAATCATAAGGAACAAAGTGTGCAGGGCAAGAAGCAAGAGAAGGTGTGCAAGGAAAAAAAAACCTTAGCAAAGAGACGACTACACAGATTGCACCTCCTCCTATGACCATTACTTCGTGGCTTGGGACAAGCCACATGTGAGTGTTGGGGGCCTATTGGCCTAGGAAAGGATCACAAGAAATAAGCTCGTACGCAAGAAAAAGAAGGTGTGTCGCACGCGCAAAAGAAAGAAAGGAAGTTCGTGAAGGAAGCAAAGGGTCAGCGTAGGAAGAATGGAGAGGAGCACAATGAAGGAAAGGTGAGCGCATGAGAGTGCAGGTGATAACGATTGAAAAGCGACAGGTGCAGATCATAGTCGTTTAAAGCGGCGTAAGCCTGTAGCGACACACATATAAGAGAATATTTGTAATTCAAGCTGATATTTCCTCTTGTCGAGTTGTAATCACCATAGCTATAACCTGAGGGGCAGCTAATGGTGACAGTTAACAGACTACCTATATGCAGTCAACCTTGTGTGGTCATGTAAAATAGTATAAATATAAGGGATTCAATGTTTAGAAGGTTGGTTGTGATTGCTTTTTAGTTGGTTTTTTTCAGTAGTTAGAAGGTTGGTCCTGAGTTCCGTACTGGTTGATCAATGGTTTGTAATGGCTATTGTTTTGGCTATTCATTGGTGATCCATAGTGAAGGATGCCATTTTGTTGTAATGTTGTAGAGATTAGAGGAAGAGAAGACTCAGGAAGAGTCTGGTAGCGATATGAGGGTGTTGAGCCTTGGATCTAGCTGGTATATGCACAGACTGCTAGGATTAGAAGTAGGGTAGAAGACCAAACCGGAGAGCATGTGAACTAGAAGTCCGAGTCATAAAGATATATCATAAGATCAGTCTACATCATGCAAACTGCAAGGTGCTATACCCTTTTCTCATGCCAGATAAAGAGCACCTTGGTGGTTTTTCCCATATGGCTTTCCATGTTATCTCTTGTGTTTGAATGGATTACTAATGTTGTGAATGTTTATGTGAATGGTTGTTACTTGCTTCTTGTATGGTGATGAAATACTGATTAAATACCTGATGCTGTACCGTAATCAGTATATGAATGATTAGGAAATGTCATTGAAGTATATGTATATATTGTCTTGTGTGTTTATGTCTTAAGTCACAACGTAAGTCGCAGACTGTTTGTTAGTACGATTCAGCTGCGCCAAACAAGTTGCACCAATTGTGAGGTTGGGAACATGGATAGGACTATGTGTGCTGACATATTGTTGTGCTCAGTCATGAAAGAATGACTCCACCGTCCAGCCATCCTATTTCCTTCGTTGAGCTCCTTGGCTGCGTGCCAAGGGACTATAATCCTTCGACAATCGCGGAAACATGGTTTCGGCGGTGACCCATTGAAGATATATCTCAGGGCTTACTTTGTCGGGTCGATATCTTTGGTGTTTGTTGGGTTGATAGGCTATGCAAAACCTAGGTCGCGCAAGTTAGAAAAAATGGCCAACATATAAGGAAACTAGAGAGAAGAATAAAGAGACTGAATACAACATAAGTGATCCACTATCTTTCCAAGTATTATTGATCAAATGAATTGATGATTATTACAAGAGTAATACATCCCGATAAAGGAAAAATGAGTTGTTATAAGACAACTCATGCTAGCTCATAAATCGGGCTTACTAAATATGATAAACCCCCATATGTGACTAAAGCACTTTCCAAATCTGTTAAGGGCCTCACAAATTAGATAAATAATGAGTGAGTTGTCATGAGTGATGGAAAAACATGTTAATCCTGGAATATGGAGAGAAAATCATGGAGGATGGGTTGGCAACAAAAGATAGCAGTTTCCTAGTTGACTAGCTTTACCTTATCGACTGAAAGGAAGTAATAAAATAGGATACAAACATAATTTGTAGGAAGATGCAGTTACTAAATATGGCAGTCAATAAAGGGGGTAGGATCTAACCAAAATCAGGAAAAAGGCACTCCTAGGGTATATATGGAAAGTGTTGACCAAGTGGTGCAAGTGGATGCAACTATCTAGGCTAGTGGATAGGAAATTAATAAAAAATAATTAAATATTGTTATCCTAAGTATGGAGTGGGTTTATAATATCCCAACAACATGTTCTTTGGAAATCAAGCGCGATTCATGTCTTAGGATCATGTGTCTCATATTAATTACACCATGCATAAGTCACAATGATTTGTTGAACATTATTAATCCTTGTCATCATTTGCAATGGATGAGTGGTAGCGGGTTTGAAATCAACAAACAACTTATTCAAATGAGATCACTGTGCTATTCATATCTTGAATGAGCTACAATATAGCAAACATGTTGATTTTACTTGGATTGTTAAGAGGAAAACAACATGTTCTAAGGTTTTTCCCTTCAAATTCAAGGCAAGTTTATATATCAAACCCTAAATTATCTTACGATATTCTCTTCTAACCTATTTCAATAAGCACATGGAAAAATATTATAACAACTTACCAGAGTTTCTTGGTGAGTTAGGATAATAACCTTGTGGATCCTTATTGACCACCTTTATAAACCATAGATTGAAAGTCTAAAGGTTTCATCATTTTTGAAAGATAAATTGTTGTAATTTCTCATGTATTCAACAAAATTTTCCATGTAAAGAAGAATAGGAGTTAAACTAATAAGTTAACTCAAACTAGATGGAAAGGATCTTATCAAGGAGTTCAAAACTCAACAATAATAGCTTTTAATAAAGTTACAAAAGGTCTCATTCACATATCATCACATGCATTTGAGAAAGCAACTATGTGATAGTAATGCCATCTTCAAAAAAATCGAGTAAGTGGGTTTTGATTTTATGTAAATGAGGAATAGTTGACTCACTATTTAGAAGAAAGGATACATGCCTTGGTGTGGCAACATCAACCATCTCATATTGAAATGTATCAAGTGGCTTGATTGCCTTTTCACGATTATTGGGCATTGTTGTAGGAGTAAATTGACTACACTTGCGAATAACAATTGAAGTTGAGTATTAAGCAATAGACGACTCAAAAATAGGCCACGTATGTGAGGGACAAATCATGATTGTCATGGAAATATTATTTAGTATCTAAATGAGACGAAATCAAAAGGATTTCAAGCTAAGCGAAGGCATTTCATTTTCCTTAGATATTTATAATAGGTTCAAGATTACTAACTTCGCTTACAATTCTTTGAGATTGCCATGAAGGAGTGATCATAAAATAAAATCACATAAGAACAAGAGAATAGAAAAACTAGGGACTTCCTTCCCCAATGATGTTTTTATGAATGTTAATGTTTGAAATATATATTCAAGAATCAATGGAAAAAAATACTTTTATGTGCATGTCATGAAAAAAATAAGTCTGAAACCAAGGTTGCTTGAAGCCCTAAAGCCAATATTGAAGGGAATTCATTTGTTATAATTACTAATATTACTCTTCTACAAGACAAAAACTAGGTGTCCTTAAGTGTTCGCGAAACTTTTAGATGTTCCTTATATTAGTGATAAATTCTTTAAGTTAATAATAATTGTGATTAATTAGATTTTGAGTACATAAACCAAGTAAAACACAAAAGAAATATAAATAAACACAATGTAATTTTGAAAATTTGCCATTATACCATGATCTTCATTATACCTTTAGGAATATTAATGTTCCACAAATAACCCAATCATTGTTCCCATGTCCCAATTCGAGGTCACTAATACCATACATGGTTCAAATGTGGTGGTTTGAGGATTTTTCTCTGTAATCCTACCAAGTAAAGGTTGGGGTTTAATTCTCTTTTTATGCTTCCAATAGAATGTTCATGGAGTCAAGAGGCATCTATAGTGCCAAATATATCATAATGGAACATCACTTCAACTCAAATGCCAAGGCACTGTAAAGAAGGATTGTATCATGGTTTAGAGGCTTTGCTGACAATGATCCATACAAAAAATGTGTAATTAGAGAATATGGATAGTATTTCCCTATTTTCCATGTTTATGCCTCAACACCCATTTTTTTTCACATAAATCATACTCATGGCTCTCATATGAACATCAAAGTATAGAAACCACCAATAAAAGGATCCTCGAAATTAAAAAATGGTAATATCCAAACTGATATTCTAATGTACTTTGCTACTATGTTTGTTTTTTAGACACTCAAGATGTGCTAGAAAGATGAATAAAATGTGCATGAAAAAAGTGTCATGCCAAATGGCCCTAAAAAATAGCTAATCTGGAGAGATAATAGCACAAAGAATTTTAGTAAGAAGATGTACACATACCACTAATAATACTACTGATAGTCTGCCAATAGATAAGATGCATGTAGGTTATGCTCCTCTCCTGAAGTTGGTGCACACCTACAAGAGTTCCCTCCTTCTAATGCTATTGAATTTTTCAAGGAGGAGTAGTATGTTACTACTGAAACTTTGTAGGAGTGATGGCCTAGGCTTCACTGAAAGGTAAGATGACACATGCAAAGATTTTTCCTCCATTAAGGAAACTAGTGAATTGATATGATTTGGATGGTGACGTGTAACACACCTAAAAATTGTAAAAAGAAAAAAAAAATATATGCATTACTTTTACATTTACTTAATAGATTTCTATGTTTTACTTCTGCTATTTTTAATATCTTTGTCCTGTTGATTATGACAGGTTTTGCTCATGATTACGATGGCTATGTCCTTCCAAAACCTTCAAACATGTTCACACAAGTGATGTAACTTTATTTATACATGTTTTTTATTTATTTATATTTATGTTAGGATGAACTAGCCTAAGGCATAGGAGAGTGTTCATGGACTTGAACCCAACCCATCAATTGCATTATATTTTCAAGGCCGTGGCCTACCATACTTTATACTATGTGTGTAAAGATATTCCCCGAAGCATGAGAAGCTTAGGGTTTGTAAGAGTATGGTTCTCCATATGGTGACCTCTTGTTATTAATACAAAGTGAGGGTTTACATACTTATGGTTGGCATGTTTTTAGCCTTAATGCATTTCTTTATGGTCCTTGATGTTCATGGTGTAAATTCTATATCATATGGTTTTAACAGTGATTTATGGATTACAATACATAAACCCAAACTATGCTTGCAACATAGTTTTAATGTTTTTAACACATAGTTATATGCTATGATTATAAATATTTCGATGACCTTGGCTTAACCTAGCGCTAAGGTGATAGTATGAATTGGTGATCTTGTTCTTATATAAATATATACTATGGTTATGATGGAAGTGGTATGGACCTTGGTGTAACCACGAAGGCATTCTATGTCGGTCCTATCACCATGAATGTTTAGTGCATACAATAATGTTTATAAGATTTAACCTTGGGTTTTATTATAGCGATGGTTATAAATATATAAGTTAGGGTTTCAATGGTGGAATATATGATTGGGTGTTCTTATCCGTGTCCCATGATTCGAATGGTATGCAATGATTTTTTTTTAAATTTTATGACCATGATTTTAATATGGTACATGGTTGACTTAATGAACTGTCTTGGATGCAAGTTGTCAGCAAAGCCTCACTTTGATTTGGCATGAGGATTTGTTCTCTGCCCTACACCTAGATGGTGAGATCACACAGTCTCATAGGGTTTTGTAAAATCTCATTTAACTTGTTTGTATCCCTCATTTGGTGATGTGGTTTGGTCGAAAGTCGGTTGAGGCAGAGCTCTACTCTGTATGAAAACTTGTCCTCGTTTACTATGTTAATGGCATTAGCTTGCTCCATTCTTACTGCGTTAATGGAATTGTCCAAGGTAACTTCTTTCAAAGGATTATTCAACCATCTACCTCTCAACGCTGGAGCTTGGACGAGCCAGCCAATGTTTTCTTCCATGCGACTAGTGTGCTTCAACAGGTGAGTAAAGCTTGTTATTTTCCCAGAGCATTTTACTTGGTTTGTAATGGATAGTTTTAGTTTCTTTTATTGATATGTTGTTAGGTGAATTTAGGATATGGAGGGATAAGGGTGCTCGGAGGAGCCGACCCCTGTCCCTCGTTTCCAAATTCCAAGATAGTATTAAAACCTCTTTAAGTTTATTATTGGGCTTTAAAATAAAATTACAATGTGATGTTAGCTAACTGCAAATGGGAAATTTGTAGGTTTTTTGCACTAGAGAGGGAGGAAACAGTGTCACCTCCTCCTAGGCCTGCATTTCCAAACACCCAGGTAACATCCTTCTCGAACTTAACACAAAAATTCCTTTTATCAGTCTTTAGACTTCGATCAAACATACATGTTAATACTTTGGTCTCTTTGTTCATAGGTGGAGCCAAATATGGGCATGGGAATTCTTGTTGTGTTTATTTGAATATGACCCATAGGTTCTGTGATATGTTAATGGAAGTTAATATCTTTATGTGTTAAAGCTAGGCTCTCGATTGTAACGATGCCAGTTTTGTGATTATGCTTTCACCGTCCTGGTTTTAGTTATACATAAGTCAGTAAAATATTTGATTCAATTTTCCTATTATATTGAACATGCTTGGTGGATATTTAATGAAATAAGATCTTCGATTCGTATGTTTAGTTTCATCGAAACTAGACTGAACAGAGATTTAATAGTTTCTATTTTTATAAAATTTTGATTTATTTTATCATAGGACTATTAAGTAAAAACCTTAAAGAGATTCTATTCCTGATGTATGTCATCTTACTAAGTAGATTATTTAGGAGTTAACCTGATTAAGGCTTTTTTTAGGAGTTAAGTTAATTATTTATGTGTATGTATACTCAAGATAGTACCATTTCTTTTTTACGATTATATGGGTAGATCTTATTCGATTCGAATACTTTGATTTGAATCTTATGAGTTGTAATAGTATTAATATTATTTAAGTTGATTCCAATGTAGATACTAAGTACTGCAGACCTATATGATGAACAATAGATTATAACCTAATACTGATATTCATGTAGGAATTAGGACGATATCCTAACTGTATATACGTATAAGTTTTTATGAGACCTTACCGTGGTTCAAAATGGATAAAAGTAGATACATTCTAGCATGATTAGATATCATGTCTACATCTAAATTTAGTAAATACAGACTAAGAAAGAATTTAGGAATAATCGACACACTCAGGAAATAAACGATTAAATGTAGGAATACATGATACAATTTAGAAATTGACGATTCCAAATCCATTATGTGCAGAATTCAAATTTTGATAAGAATCAGAATTCTAACATTCAAGCATAGCAACATTATGATAACTGATACAAACTGGGTTCTACATTAATATCCTCAGATTTAGAATTTAAAACGCATTCTGCAATCACTTAAACATAAAATATGAACTTGGCACCAACGGTGGGAAAACAAAAGTGGAGAAGTTGTTCCTCCCAACCAACTCCTAGAGCAACTAGGTTACTTTCTTCATAACCCCCGATCTTGTTCCTTGAACCACAAGAGAAAAATCCTTGAATGTGTCATCTCTTGCATTCACATATTTTAATCCTCGTCCAATGATATCCCCTTCCTGCTTATGGACATACTAATATATAGTATTTTGCCTAGGACTTGGTCATTTATGAGCCTCCTGCTCTTTAGTACTCAACTAGGAGATGTCACCTAATTTTTGGAGATGATACCTCCCGCATCCTGATTTCTCACTCAGTGGATTCTGCCACATGTATTTTCCTCTTGTGGGTCAGCAAACACTCTTTAACAACTATATCCACTTTTGTCCCCCTTTCAACATATTTTAATAAATAAAAGTATTTTATTACAAAATGTTTTATTCTTGACTTTTTTGTCAAAAATAATAATGAAAGTATTTTTCTATCATAATTAATAATAAATTATTAATTCAGGGGGTACTATATGACGTCTATATTCTTCAACGAATATGATGCTAGATGCATCAGATATGCGAACAATGAACATATAATCACCAAGTACAGTGTAGAGAGTCTGCTGAGAAGGATAGTGATGACATGTGAGAAGAAAACTGAGATTTAGGGTCCCAACAAATTACTCTAAATATTTCTAGCTGTACCCCAAGTGCAAAACAAAATGTGCAATAAATCTCTCTTTGCATACTGGATTGCTGAAGGAGAATGAATATGATGAATAAATGGTGATAGAACTGGATGATATATCCTGAAGTGATTAGGGAAGACATATTTCACTATCGAAACCCCTTGTTAGATAAAGATATTTGTCTTCAACCACAACTTGCTGCTCCGGTGCCTGTTGCCACTACTCTAGAAACCAAACTCAATAATAATAATCATAGATAATCCATTTGGTTCAATGACCCTTCTTATATAGCTTAGCATGTACTTTTACTTTTTGCATCCATGTGATTCTAATTTCTCATTGACTTTAAGCCTAAAGAAATAAGGCTTTCTTTACCATACTCATAACTTAATACTGCATGAATTCTATGTTCTTCTCTAGGTATCAAATGTCCTCAGTCAATTTCATTTTTATGTAGTACCTGCTCGACCCTATGGGAATTAAATAGGTTAGCGGTTGTTTTGATGGTTAAGTAGAAGAGGACATTACAAAAACGTTAAAATTCACTTTTTTTGTTCTTTGATGATGGCCAAGTCTCAATGACCCATCCATGGTTCTTAACCATTATAATGACATCCATCCTACAAAGGTGCGACTACATGTCGTTGTAGATAGCCCACGATTTTGATAAGCCTTTTTCTAGTGCATAAAGGGATCTGCTTACCTTCCTTGAAGTTGTTTAGAAATTTTAGACCAAAAAAATCTTAGTGTGGTTGTTTGAGGGCATGTTCTGTAACATGCCCAAATAACCTGCTAACATGCATAAAAACAAATTCTTGTGTACAAGGCATGGCCATGAATATTTCCTTTAATCATTCATTCCTATGATTATTTGTTCGTACAACAGACCTTTCTGCAATTAAAATATTTTTAGGATTTATTCCTTCTGCCTTCTGCATTCCGCCATTGCGTTCTGCGAGTCGTCGAAACCTTAATATTTTACGATTTTCCTTTTATGTTTCCTCCTTCCACATTTCTCTATGTAGATTGCGGTAGGCGAAAATTCCTAGATTCACCCTATATTTATTTTCACTTTTCTCCTTCCTCTTTCTGCGACGACCTTCGGGTAGCAGAAACATAAAATATGATGGAGTCCTTTGTTCATTTTCCACTTTCCTCCTTCCGCTTTCCACAATGGATCCTAGGTAGAAAAAAACCCAAATTTCCTTATGGTCAATTTTTCGCCTTCCACTTTCCATCTTCCACCTTCCGCATTCTGTGGGAGGACTCTGTAGAAGGAGCAAGTCGACATAAGTCGACTTGAATGAAGACCGACTTAGTTGATCAGCCGACTAAGTCGAGAGACCGACTACGTTGGTCGGCTGAGTAAACACAGTGGTTAGTCTGTTAACTAATAGTCGTGTCGGTTCGGTGAACCGACAGGTAGTTATGATTGTAACTGTTTGTAACCTGTATATTAGGCTGTTGAGCCACACAAGAACGCAGTTCAGTTCTTGGCTTTGTATGATCTATTGAGAATAATATAATCTGTTCATCCTATCTTGTTCTTGTCTCTTGCATCTGTGTATATTTTTGTATGTATTATTGGTAACCTTATGTGATCTGTGAGATTACAACATTGGTTCCGTTGCCGGTAGTACATAACTGGAATATATGCTCACATATGATACCAGAGCAGGAGATCAAGGAATGGTGGGAACGAAAAATTGCTAACTATCTACAAAATTACGCGAGAAGGAACAGATTCACAGTCGCAGAAGCCAAAGCCCGATTTTTCACTGAGACTCACGAAAAGTTTGTCGAATCCGTGCCACACCTACTGAAGCAGCTTTTGGATGAGAAAGCCGGACAAGACTAAAGAAGCACATTTACTCCAGAAACTGATCCGAGGAGGACGTACGAATCTCTCGGAGTGGTTCGAAAAGATAGCCGACGACTTCTGCGAGGAACAAGCAGTCGAAGACAGGACTTCTGTGGAAACCGTCCGACAGAAATTTTTCACGGAATTTACTGATCAATTCTTGTGTTCCTTGCCAGCTTTCCTGTTCAAGTTTTTAATAGACAAAGGAGTAGGGCACGTTGTTGAACCTCGACCTCTATTACGTGAACCACCCTCAAACACTAACTGGGCGGAGAAGCAGAAGCAGTGGGAAAATTTCATTGCTGAAAGGGAGTGGGAATACTTCCTGAGTAAGTAGATACCATCCGAGCTTTCTAAAAAGCGTCGGGTAGGCCATGGGGGGGTAGCTGGTCGTGTGTCGGACACCGAGCATAGTGGATCCTAGTCGACCAGAGTCGTTACCAGTAATGCATAATCGACCGAAGAAGAACTGAAGGCATAGTATTGTACTACAGTATGTCAGACATTAAGAGAATCGAAAGGGATGAAAGACAGAAGAAGAGGGAAGCTAGACGAGAACGGGCCGCAGAGCTGCAGCAAAACCCTAGGGAGACCGACCTTGATGAAGTACCGCCAGAGTCGGGTCATGACCGACGCAGAGAAGGCGAAGAAGAAGAGGCGGCCCCTGAAGATGATGAAATATGGATAGAGCAGCCAGAAGCTCTCCAACTAATTGTTCCCGACGAAGGAGTGACCCTTTCCATAGTAAGTCCACATACCAGAATACAAACTATTATTGAAGATGACCTTCGACTAAGAGATGGCAACATCACACTCTGGAGCCGAATAGGCGATGAACCATACCCGGGTCGACATCTTGTAATACGTCGACCGATCGAAGGAAATTGGGTGACCTTTCAAACGGCACCCTCCTTTCGTAGTATCCACTTGCTCCTGCCGACACATGAAGGAGCACCCCCCCTGCCACATACATCTTCCGAAGATACACAAGAGTCAGACCTGAGCACACCAAGTGACAGTGGGTCATTAAGAAGACAAATTATCACCAATCCACTATTCGACGAAAAAGAGTCGACACCCGAAGGAAGCACAAGTTCCGTCGACCAAAACCCCATCGTCACCCCGACAGATTCGGCTGACTCAACAACCCCACCCCTTACAACACCACCTCCTCCACCTCCACCTCCTCCTCCGACATCATCAGAGCGTAGTGACAGTGACTCCGACATGGGTCACGGATCTGCTCAGATTCCCCTGTATGAGGGTGACGAAGACCCCAGACGACACTGGTTTGTCTGCGAGTCGATATGGGAGGCTAACAAAGTAACAGAAGAAGACCGACAAATAGCCCAGTTCGCAGGAGCCCTTCGGAAAAGAGCTCTCACATGGTATATGAAATTTACCGAAAGGCAACCTAGAGCAACAAAGTCAGAGATAAAGGCGCAATTCCTATCATTTTTCAAGACTCCGGACGCTAAACACCTGGCAGCCAAGAAGCTGAAGACGACACAACAGAAGCAAGGAGAAACAGTCCGCAATTACGATAAACGATGGAAGGATCTATTGAGTCAGTTAGACTACGTCATCGACGAACAATTACTCATTCAATGGTTCCTTGCAGGCCTTTCACAGAAAATTCACCGACACATCAGTCTGGAGACTTTCAAGTCGTACGAAGATGCGTTGACAAAAGCATTGCAGGTCGAGATGGATGAAGACATACCTGCCTGCCCGACTGACCACCGCTTGGAAGAACAGCTGGAAAATATGCAGAAGTCCTTGAAAGAGCTCACACTTAAGAACCAAGACATCTGGTGTACTAACTGTTCAACATCCGGACATACAAAAGATAACTGTCGACAGCAATTCAGTTGACAAGATGTCCGTTTTGTACAGACAAAGGCGTTTTGCGACATCTGCCAGGAACGAGGAGACCATTCCACCACCGACTGTCCTTACAATATGAAGAATGGAAAAGCTTCCTAGTGTGCTATATGTGAAACAACAAATCACAACACGGCCGACTGCCATCTTAACCTCAAAAATAGACAAAACTACCAGGCCGTCTACCAGACTAATGCTGTAGCACAGAACACAGAGCAGAACAATAATAATAACCAGAATGGACAACGAAACGAGGGCCGACGCTACGACCGTCAGAATGACAATCGATGACCATGGTTTGGAAGAACAGGTCGATTCATTGGGAATCGAGAAATACGAAGTCGTCGACCTACTCAATGCTTTATTTGTTACAAAGAAGGGCACAGATGCGCAGACTGTCCATACAAGGACAGGACTGATCTTAAATTTTGTACACATTGTGGGGTAGGTGATCACTCCTTGGAGGATTTCCCTACAATGTTGGAAAAAATTAGTAATAAAAATAATGTTAATGTCTTGTCTTGTGTCCAGAAGAATGATGTCATAACTACTAAGAATTTGCACATCGTCACTCGACAAGGCACTAAAACCGGGCCTGATAATCCTCAGATTACTAAGATCACACACACAAATCCATACCCTGACCCTTTCAAGGAACAACACACATATCAAGAAGCCTCAAACATATTTACAAACCTTGCACAGCACGAAGCCGTTAGTCACAGTCGACACAACTCGACCCAGCATTTAACCCATCTCATACACACCGATAAATCTGTTGGTCAGTTCATTGATTTATTGCATCAAATCAAAAGCACTAACCCTGAGAAACAAACTAAGAACATCTGGAGCCTAAATCAAAAAGACAAAAATGATGTCGACCCTCTTGTCGACCTGGAAATTGAAGGTTTCCATGTCCGACAGGTGGTGCTTGATTTTGGGTCTCAGGTAAATATCATGACGCGGGATACATGGGAAAGGATGGGACGACCTTGACTCTATGAGTCGGGCATTTATATGAAACTAGCCGACCAGGGCCTTATTGAACCCATTGGGGTTTGGAAAAATGTAGACACAACCATTAAAGGCATATCGACTAAGGTCGGTTTAGAAATTATTGACCCAAAGGAAGGATCTAGCTCCTTCCCAGCCCTTGTAGGTCGACCTTGGGGTAGAAAGATGAAAGCCTCTATCTCTCTGGATAAAGAAC
>LPNX010035017.1:0-143627 GCA_001517045.1 Pseudotsuga menziesii
TTTTGTTCACTATAACGCGAGCGCGTTTCAAAATTCTATGAGCGGGAATATTTTTTTGAATTCAAATAAAACGCGCCATGTTTTTTAGAGTCAAAACCAAACCGAATCACTTGGTCACATGTCAACCTTAATCCTATGTGTATGGTTTGGTGTTTGCTTCGGTAATACCAAACCTGTGCTATGGTAATCATGAACCAAAGCTAATTGGGTGTTTCTTCCAGTTTCTGAAGAAATCTGTGTTTAACCACTCTTTACAGTATGCTGCACACAATCATTTTTGATGAAATCTTAAACACAAATATGGTTTTTTTTACAGATTCCAAATATGTAACTTTTATTTAAAATTATTAATTTTTCATATTTTTCTTCAAATTCTTTTCTCTCTTACCTCCTTAACTCGTGAAACACACTGTTAGTGTTTCTTCTATAACTTTTTCAATTCTTGATCACTTCAAACAAAAATTGTATGGTGCACAAGTAGACACTAACCTCTACGTTCTATCAAAACCCCATTTCATGATTTTTGTATTAAGACCTTCAAAGGCTGCACCCACAAAACACGTACCATTTTCGAGGTTTTCTCACTTAGACAATTATAAAAATATTATAAAATTACTAATTTAATTTTCGAAAAATAATTCCGCACTAGTGATATGGGTTCTCTACATGGATGTCAATTTTTGTAGCTTGATTTGATCATTTAGGCCCTCAAAGGCTGCACCCACAAAAACATATACCTTATAATTTCCCTGAAAAATAAAAAGTGCCTGTTAGGAAAAATGAAATTTGACAAAGCTATGCAAATTTTCGATACATAAAAGTTATATATTCGGAAAGGTGATTCAATTACCTACATTTCATGTTTTTTACTCAATGCAAGATATTTTGCATAAGTATCTCAACAAATCCAAGTAAGTTGAGGGATACTTGATTTTTCAGGTTTCAATTGCATCTAACGCGCCAAAAAGGTCCCTCATCTTCTTGCACAGGCCCTTCTGTCGGACTGTAATAGACAGTAATTTATTTACATAGAATCTCGTTTTTGTATAGCGAAGGGTCAGTTTGTATTTAATGACCGACTTAGCCAAAATCTTATATATACGTAGCTTGTAAATCATATTTAGTATGCTAAAGATGCACAACAAAGAGTAATAGAAATATAGTTGAAACTCTGAACTTTACTGTGTTATTTTTTGTGTTTACTCTGTTTTGAGTTAGATAACTCAGTTTTTAGTTTTTATGTTAGCCTGCAGTAACAGCTGAACGAAACATAGTTTATTAGATGAGAATGTTGTTTATTAATTTAGTAGAACATTCATTTTAAGTTTTTGGACGCAGGGGTGATCAAATCATTGTTAAATAGTGAGCTGTAACAGAGCTGTGCGTGAGCTGTGGGTGACCTGTAGGTAACATCAACACTCACAGCTAGCTGAAACAAGCGTATAAAGTGTTGCTGGCTATAACAACTAGCTGCAACACAATCTTGGAAGTACCGGTAGCAGTAATAGCCAAGCTGCAACAATCCCGTAGGTGCTGGGTTGATTTAGTGAACTCTGTTTGTGAGTTACAGGAAAGTTGTACATTGCTCAGGAGAGTTGTACATTGCCCGTATGTGTTATTTTGAGATGTGCATAAAGTTCTTAGTGCTGCAAAGGAAGGAGCGACACAGCCCTACCTTCCCCTCAATTGGTATCAGAGCTAAGAATTCCTAATTCTTGTTCATTGGTTATGTGCTCACTTCATGAATGAGTCGTGCAACTGTATGCTGAGTTGTTTGTGTTTTGTTTGGAAATCTTGTTGTTGAGTCTTACTCCAACGCCCTCTTCCTGCTACGTAGAAAGAGTAGAAGTAAGTTTGTTTTGTATGTTCAGCTATGTATTGGTAAGAGCTCCTATTCTCCCTCAAATAAAGGTCGAGTCATCATTTAGCAACTGAAGGCTGAAACAAGTATCTCTTGTATCATCTGTATGTTGGTTAAAATGTTTAAGCTTGGTCGTGGCTTGTGTAAAGAGAAGAAAGTGTTGGAGTCCGTGGATGAAGTTGAATCTGTGAGTGTTCCCTCAAATAGAGGTTGATAAATTGAAAGGAATATATTCTTCCTAGTGGAGAGCTCCCATATAGTTTAATGGTAGAGCAGTTTGAATTCCAATGTTTTGGAAGTTTTCTTGGTTTGAATTGAAGGTATTATGTGTGAAAGAGGATTGGGAGGACGTATCCAAAAGAAATTTAAATTCTGTGCAAGTATTTATTTGAAGACAAAGACATGGGGAAAAGAAGGCTTAAAGACATGAAGAAAAATATTGCTAATGAAAAAGAAGTTGGTTTTTCCATTGCAGAAATATTAGGAGAAGCCATCGAGGAACTTGCTGAAGCAGAGAACGTCCAAGAAAATATAGAGGATGCATGGAGCAGCATCTATTATCCACCGCCATATTTCTCTGGTATAATTTATGAATGTTGGTCCGTTAATATGAAAAAATTTCTTGCATGCTAGAGGTTTATGGAATTTTGTTGAGGATGGAGTTAAGGAACTCCAAGATGAGGCAAAGGATGCATTTGCCTTGTATTACATCCAACAACCTTTGGATGATAATATCTTTTATGTAATTGCTAAATCAAACACAGCTAGAGAAGCCTAGGAAAGTTTGAAGAGAAAGTTTGATGTAAGGGGGAGATATATGGCTGAGTCACGATCTGTTAACATTTCAACAGACAAATTTGCAGAAGCAACAGAAGATAGCAAAATTATTTGTAAATCTTGCAATTGTGTTGATATATCAAATGATGAAATGATGTCGAAACTAAAAGTGAAAATGAGGTTGTTGTATGTTGTATAACAGCAACAGAATTTGAAGAAGTTGAAATTTCTATTGATAAAGATGTTAATGTAGTTTCAAATAAAGATGTTGCTGAAGTAAATTATGAAAATGATGGAATGGTTAACATGCAGAATGTTGATGAAGATGATAAATTTCTCAAGTGTGAAGACAACAAAGAAGTATTTGTGCAAGAAGAGTCCTTGAAGAACACGTCCATGAAGATATTAAAATCATGTATTGAATCTGATGATTGTGGGCATATAGATACAATGAATCTAGAAGATAACACTGAAGATATTGCAGAAGTCAAAGACAAAGATGGACTTGAAATAAACTAAAATAGTTGTGTTGCAGAAAATGAAGAGTGTTTCACTCATCGATTTGGTGCTCATAAGGATGATTATAATGCTTTGTGTAAAAAAAACATTCATGAAAATGGTGTATATCTGATGATAGAAAAAGTGTTGGTGATATTTTTGAAGAAGAATCTGCAGAGATATTGAATGGTGCAGATAAGGACAGAAAAAGACCAATATTTTTGTTTATAATTTGTTTGTTAGTGATTGTGCAGGTACAAAGAAAGAAAATGATGATGTCTTGGGTTATAAGTCAAATATTGAAGGTGAAGTAACTTCCAGTGTAGCAGTTTGTTCTTTGAATATTCCAATGATGTATGTTGCTAATGACAACGATGAAGAAGGTGCAAATGAAGCAGCCAGTATCTATGGAATTTCGCATGGAGAAGTAATGGTCAATGATGATCATGATGATACGATGAATACTGCCATCTTAGCAGTATGTGGAGTAACATCAAAAGCTAAGAAAGATAAAGTGCACTATGTTGGAGTGCTTGAACCTGTTTATGAGTTTTTTGAAAATATTGATGATTTTAATTTGTTGAAGAATTTGATAAGATTGTTGAAGATTGCATAGAAGTTGCAATAAATGAAATACATAAAGTACAAGAAAAAGGAATCTATAATGATGCTGAAAATGTTGACGATTCAATGATTGCAGGAGCAGTGATAGTGATAGAGTTGCATAATGATAACACTCAAAATGTTGTATGTTCTGTTGTAAACAGAGCAACTAAAATAAGGAATGATGTTCTTGATGAACAATTGAAATTTTTGTAAGAATGGCTTGAAAATCCAAGATATGATGATAAAGATGATAGTCTTGTTGTGGAAATAGAAATGAAGAAAGTTGATTAGGCTTGTTGTAGCAACAGAGGAAGATTTGAATGAAGAGATAGTGACAACTCTCAGAGAAGAACAAAATGAAAAGAACCAATATGGTTCACAGTATGATAATTTATATAATGTTGACAAAATGTTTGAATGTGCAGGTGAGAAACCAATCGAAGATGAAGAAGAATCCACTGAAGAGGATATTGGAAATGATGAGTTTGATTTGAAAGAAGAAAATTGCACCAAAGATGATTTGGTTGAAGAATCCATTGAAAAGATCTTCATGTCGTGGAGTCGTGAAGAAATTGCGCATTATTATTAATTAATGTGTCTACAGAAAGACATTGAACTAATTACTCTCAGTAAATTCAGATATAGCTTATGGGATCTTTGTATGCCCACATTCCAGTATTCAGAAGAAAAGATTTGGATTGAAGTCCTTGGGATAAAGACATTGAAAATTTGAATGATGATAAGCAAATTGAAGAATATTTTGCAGTTGAAGTTGAACATAATGGATTTGTGGAATAAAAAAAAACATTGATGGTAAAAAAGAAAGTGAAGATGAAGAATCAAAAGTATTTTTGGTATAAAGTTTGGCATTCTAAGTCAAGTAATGATGAAACCGAAGCTGAGAATGATGCAATTGAAATTATAATTAATGATTGGTTTGCAAAGACCAAGAAGATTGAATGCAATGGTCTTGATGCTGAAATAAATGATTTTGAGGAGAACAAGTATCGTGGAGTTGATCAGAAAATGGAGTTCATATTATTAAGATACAAAGTCAAGATGAAGAAATCGCTGAAGCCACGAATGAAGCAAGAGCTGAAGAAGATCAAGTTAAAGATGAATATAAAACAGAAAACAAAGTTTGGAGTCGAAAGAAACATAAGAAGATACACTAATATGTTCCAACAAAGAATGTGAAGAAATTTTTGAAGTTATTTTGATATTGATGTAAGCCTTGCTGAGACTTAGACCAGCAGGCATTATAGTTGAAATGTTGTTTTGTAAAAACTGTAATTGATTTTGTTTGATGTATTTTGGGTGTAGTAATTAAGGGGAAGAATGTTGGTAGTGGTTAATCACTCCACCTCCCAGATCAAGTTCCTGCTGAAATGCTGAAGTGGCAACACTGTTTAGATACTTAACCGTTGGAAGCATGAAAAGGAATTACCATCCATATTTTTGGCTGCCGGAACCCAGAAGAGCCAACCACCCGTTGTAAAGGAAAGTTTCCTATGGCTAGGGTTTAAGAGGCCATCAACATACTGGGCTTGAAAGATGGATGCAAATGGTTCTGCAAGTAAATATAACAAGATTCAGAGATTGGAATGGTTCATACCTTAGCCAAACAAAGGTTGATCCAAGCAGCCCTTCAATCCTCCTCTTGCTCCTCTTGCTCCAAGAGACCTGCAAAACAAGTTATACCTTCCTCAAACCAAATAGACTATATGAAAGGAGATTATATTCAATGAAACAAGAAAACATAATCTAATAAATAACATCATATAATCATAAACAAAGATTCAATCACACATTGAACAATGATTTGGGAAGAACAAGGACATCACATCTTTATTAATCATGAAATGAAGTACAAATATATCTTATCTTCAAGTTGGGCACCTCACGAAACCTTTATATGGTTTTGCTGCTTCTCTTCTCCAAGGAACTCAGCCTCCAAGATCTGCAACACAAGAAGAAAGCTTCTAGGGCAAAGGTGTGGAAAAAGAGAGTCTCAATTCCTCCAGCATAACAATGCAAAGATTCAAATCTCCTCTCATGGACCTCTCTACCTCTATTTATACCTTTGTTAGGAGATAGGGTCGAAGACAAAGTAGTTACAACTGAAGGAGTCAGTTGCATAACTAACCAAACTACCCAAACTTCAAAAAATGTATTTTTGACATAAATACGTGGGTTGTAGAGACATCAGTCGTGTATGCAAGAGGTATACGTGGGTTGTAGAGACATCAATCACGTATGCAAGAGGTATACGTGGGTTTCAATGTACATAGTCATGTATTTAGGGAATACATGTGTATTATATATAACAACTCGTGTACAATATGTGGGTTTCCTTAAGGAAACTTGTGTATGCATAAAAAATCTCTTTTTAGCGTACTTCTGGGCATTTTTAGACTTTGGCATCTTCTAGAAAGTTTTAGCTAACTGCAATACCTTTCCAACATTATAGAGAAAAGGTCAAATGGAGTTACATAACTCTAGATATGGGTCCTCCAATACAGGTGTTTTTTCAGTGACTTTCATGAAGTGTCGACATGCGATGAAATCGTGGGAAAGTGGTCACAGGAAGAGATGTGTCATTTTGAGCTATAACAGATGCCCCCTAATCCATGAGGTTTAGAGGGGAAGACAATAGCCAAAATACATCATAAAGGAAATAGATGAGTTTGGTGAGAGCAGAGAATACAAGATCAAAAGGCTCGAAAAAATGTACCTGAAAGAGAGATAAATGCCAGAAAAAAACTGATCTCTGGGACATACAAGTCCATATACAAAACATCGCCATAAAGATACAGGTGGATCCAACATATGTATAACTGATGAAACTATCATGGTCGCTCAATATGCAAAAAGGTGCCATATCAAATCTAAAGGAGTCATGGCCACAAATGAACAAGGTGGATCTATACTCAATAATCGATCATAGCCACAAAAAGACAAGGTGGATCTATGTCTCAGTAAAATGTCATATGAAGTGTGACAAGGTCTTGCGCAACTCGGGCAACAGCAAAAAAAATGACGATGCTACTATCGGCCCAAGGTCTTTAATCCAAACCGCCCAAAAGGTACGAATCCTAACCACGTGAATAAAGGAGTTGGATTTGAACATGGTGGAAACTGTTTGAATACTGTCAATGATGAGAACCGTTAACAAACGCGAGGGAAACCACCATTATTGAAAATGGTCCCCAAGGTACCTAGTACATTCTAACAAGTGTGAATACAAGGACTTGAAGTCGAACACTAGCAGAATCCATTGAGTAGGAAACAATAAGGTATCCCCACTACCCAATAGCGAGGGAAATTTCCATTGATGACTACAATCCCCAAGGTACTATCATAAAACTCTAAATCTCATTCCCAGAGCAAGATGTGTTGCAGTTGATAGGAAGAGATCCATTGGAAGGAAGGCATTAAGGCATCCTTCATCATCCAACACGAGGTAAGTCAAAGACTAATTGGATCTAGAATTGGTACTGAATTTCACTACAAGGACCGTCGAAGACATGATGTAATGAACTGATACCATGGAATGGCCGACACAAAAGGTCAAGGCAAGTGCAGAATGGTCGACAAAGGTTTAATCCTTGAACATTGAGCATAACACAAAAATGACTTAGGAATTTTTTGACACAAAAATACCAACGATGCAACTCAGCAATGTAGGATACATTGACAGATTCCCCATATAATTGGAAAAGAAACCAACCGGAGGAGTAAGAAAATCTGAATCGGGATAGGGTCAAAAACACTAATACCCAACTATTAATAGACTCAAAACTGGTGCTTTTGTTCAAGGAGACAAGACTTGCTGCCATGATATAAAAGACATGTGAATGAACTTCCCTTCCCCTCTTTCTTGTAAAGGTTTAACGATTCCAAGAAAGCAAACTCGGGACCTTCTTCATTTTTGGAATGCTCGAAGAAGAGACAAAAAAATGCTTGATAAAGCATTGATTCATGGATTTTATGAGCCCGAACTAGTACATGTTTGTTGGTTTTTTCATATTTTGTGAGTTTGAAAACTCTGAAGAAGACTCTAGGGTAGTCCTTTTTTGTCCAATTTAGTCTCCTAAGGCCGAAAAAGTATAAAACAAACCACAGAAGAAATCTCTTAGCTTCTGAGGAAGTAAGGCACACCTTTTTCGTATTTAGTCAAGAAGGTCCGAAAAAGGTTAAATTACCACCTACCCAACGCACCTTCAGAAGCGACAAATAGCCTGAGTTTAACGAGTGTGAAGGGAGGCAAAATCACTCGAAAAGATCCATTTGATTACGAGAAATGGGGCTTACAACAGTAAACTCGATGCTTTGTTCTTTACGGTTTAACGAGCATGAAAAAGACATAAAGTACACTTAGAATCTTAGCCTCGGGTTCCTTTTCCATAAGTTTAGTCCCTCAGGTCCAGAAAAGTGATAAACCTATGCCTGAGAATACTATTCTCAATTCCGAAGAAAAGAGAGTGTTAATTTCTTGTATTATTCCACATGGTCAGAGAAAGTGATAAACTACCACCAATATGGATGCCCGTTCACATATTCTTAACGAGCCTTAACGGACAAGTTTACTCGACAATCAATCCTATTTTGAGGATTCAGACCTGGGCCTAAAGAAACTCCATATCTTTCCCGTGAAGTTTTAACGAGTCCAGAAAAGTAAACTTGCAACCTCCTTACTGTTTTTAACGAGATCGAAGGAGAGCAAAAAGAATGCTCTAAATGTGAGGAGACGAGTGTCATAGGTAGGCGAAACTAGTTCCAAGCGCAAGGAACAAACCTATGCATAATGCAAGGAAAGTGAGGAAGATAAGGACACTCGAGGAGCATCTTCTCCAGGTAAAGGATGTCAAGTTGCAAAGGAAAAATGATACAAGGTTGAATGGCGATGAGAGTAGAGATGAGGGATTATACAATGAGATAAAAGTGTGGAAGCTAGAATTTGGATCAAAAGCGCGAGCAGGATACATGCAAATGCAATTACAGCTTGAACAACAAGGAGAAGCCAGTAAATAGTTGTAAATCCAACTACAAATCATGTCTCCAAGAAACAACAACATCAGAATCACATTCAGAAGAAAAGATCTGATGTAGGTCACTTTGGCAGAAACACATGTGACTTTGCTATCTTCTACAAAAGCAAAAGTCAAGGCAGAATCGACTGAAGAAGATTCTATAGAACCAAGGATTGAGTATTTATAACTAGTAAGATCAACCTCTGAAGGAGATAAAAAATAAACAAGGGAGATCGAGTCTGTAGGAACAAACTCAGTATCACAAGAGTTGAAAAATTCATAAGAAAAATCAAACTCATCAGGATCACTGACTTGTTGATTAAAGGAAGAGTCAAAAGACTCAACAAGACCAACATAAGAAGAAAGGTCGGGCTTACTAAGCAAATCAGGGTTAGACTTAGTCACAACTGAACCAACATCCAAAAGAAGGTCAAACTGTATCAAAGGCTCTAGGAAGACTTCATCCGAAGGAAGGAGATCATCTGAGATAGGACACATGTCTAAAATTTCAAATGGATTGACAGAGTGGAGAGCATGCTCCACAGTCTGTATAAGATGACTCACCTGGTCAAATGCTAGGACCAAGTCCCGATAAGGTAAGCATGAAAACAGAGGTTATTTCTTAATAGCAATTGAATGCAAAGGACATGAGGCCACATAGCTCACCCGTGGCGGGGTGGTGTCTATAGAAACACTGGGAATCAATAAAGGAAAAACCTGGTCTCTAGTTGGGTCAAGAGACAAATAAAAAATCCAACTAATCAATAGTGACAATTTCTTCCAGTGTACCTATGTATGAACCCTAGATGTCAAAGAGACTAAAGTCTACCGCAACTATACTAACAGTCTGGGGGGACAGTCGCAAGCCTGGTTTGTACGCATGGGAAGGGTATCAAATCCCAAAACCCTATCAACACCAGCACCTCATGGGTCCTAGAGGGTGCTATTGACAGAAGTCCCCAGATGTACAAAAACCTTGGTTTACACTCTGGCAAGGAATTGGAGGGTTATCTCCTTAGTCCAAGCCTCCACGCGGCCTCGTGCTTAACTCCCGTTTGAGAGGAGCTTCCCAGATACAATCAACATAGAAGAGGATTTACCTAGTGATTGGCCAACTACATCTGAATTTAAACACTTGTGGAGAGTTGAAACTCCCTAATACATAAGTCTAGCCTAAGCTAGTTCGTGTACGAGCCTAAAAAATAAAACTTGCTAATAATTTTTAATTATATCGTTCATTTTAAAAGGTTGTTTTTAGTTAGAGGGTAAATGGCGTGAAACTTATGTGGTGTTTTGACTCAAATTTGAAACAAAATGACTAAGCAAAGAGAAATGAAATGCAAAAAGAAAAAACTATTCTCTTTTTCTTTTTCAAATAGAAACTTGAGAGCCACAAAAGAACAATTTATTTTTATTTTTCAAAAATAATGATATGCAATGCATTAAAGACAAAACCCTAATCTATATGCATATTAAAAAACTATATGTTCTTTTTCTTTTTCTTTTATAAATGCAAAATAAAAACTACCTACAAACAAAAGTATGCAGATAACAAGAACAAAGCAAAAGGAACTCTGCTATACAACCACCAAACAAACTCTAGAATTCCCTAAAGTCAGTATAAACCCTACTTGGAAAGAAGGATTGCATAAGATACAAGTCAACTACTTTGGCATGGTGAATTTAACCAACAAAAGAAGAAGGAAACAAACACCAACAAGCTTCTGAACTCAGACAAAGATCACTAACAGAGACTAACCAGAAACATAAGCCAAAAGGCAAGCCAAGCAAAGGGGGTGGGGGGATGAGCAAAGAACAAAACTTGATGCTACAAAAAAACTTACCACATAGATAAAAAACACCCAAAAGGGATGACACTAAATCCCTAAAGTCATGCACCTACAGAGGACCACAAAATACCTACCAAACAACCCACAACAACAAAAAAAACCACAAAAATGAGGAAAAAACATTATTTTAGGGGCACACACGGGTTGTACTACTGACAGGTCACGTGTAATACAGAGGTTGACAGTATAGTAGGTCGCGTGTCATACATGGGTTGATAGTATAGAAAGTCTTGTGTCATACATGGTTTGACAGTATAGCAGGTCACGTGTACAAACCAGACACACGACTGTTTAGTCTGCAACTCGGGTATGGGTGGAAAAAATCCCAACAAAGGTAAAAAAACTACTTTAGGAAGGCAGGGGAAGTGTACTACTAGACTTAGAAGGTGTTCCTAAGTGGCAAGAAGGACCAAAAAACTTGCGAAACACTGAAAGAAAGACAGAGAAACCCCAAACAGACAAGTCTTTCCCCAGCGGAGTCGCCAGCTCTGTTGTAAAGGAAAGTTTCCTATGGCTAGGGTTTAAGAGGACATCAACGTAATGGGGTTGAAAGATGGATGCAAATGGTTCTGCAAGTAAATATAAACAAGATTCAGAGATTAGAATGGTTCATACCTTAGCCAAACGAAGGTTGATCCAAGCAACCCTTCAATCCTCCTCTTGCTCCTCTTGCTCCAAGAGACCTACAAAACAAGTTATACCTTCCTCAAACCAAATAGACTATATGAAAGGAGATTATATTCAATGAAACATGAAAACATAATCTGATAAATAACATCATATAATCATAAACAAAGATTCAATCACACATTGAACAATGATTTGGGAAGAAGAAGGACATCACATCTTTATTAATCATGAAATGAAGTACAAATATACCTTCTCTTCAAGTTGTGCACCTCACGAAACCTTGATTTGGTTCTACTGCTTCTCTTCTCCAAGGAACTTAGCCTCCAAGCTCTACAACACAAGGAGAAAGATTCTAGGGAAAAGGTGTGGGTAAAGAGAGTCCCAATTCCTCTAGCACGACAATGCAGAGATTCAAATCTCCTCTCATGGACCTCCCTACCTCTATTTATACCTTTCTGAAGAGATAGGGTCGAAGACAAAGTAGTTACAACTGAAGGAGTCAGTTGCATAACTAACCAAACTACCCAAACTTTGAAAAACGTATTTTTGACATGAATATGCAGGTTGTAGAGACATCAGTCGCATATGCAGGAGGTATACGCGGGTTTCAATGTACATAGTTGCGTATTTATGGAATACGTGAGTATTATATATAACAAGTTGCGTACAATACGTGGGTTTCCTTAAGGCAACTCACGTATGCATAAAAAAATCTCATTTTTTAGGGTACTTCTAGGCATTTTCAGACTTTGGTGTCTTCTAGAAAGTTTTAGCTAACTGCAATACTTTCCAACAATGCAGAGAAGAGATGAAACGAAGTTACAAAACTCCAAATATGGGTCCTCCAATATAGGTGTTTTTTCAGTGACTTTCATGAAGTGTCGTCATGGAAGTGTCGACATGCGATGAAATCATGGGAAAGTGGTCACAGGTAGAGATGTGTCATTTTGAGCTATAACACCACCACCACACCGTTTTGATTTTTCTTCACTTTCAAGGTTTCAAAGGGAAAACACACCACATCAATTTATGAAGAAGTAGTTGCAGCCTCTGTCACAACTTATGAAATAATTATTGGGGCAAAGCATTACATTGTTTTTGAAAAGCCAATTTTTGAAGAGTCATTCACCGTCCCTATTGCAGCTCATGAAAGGGAGGAGAATTAATTAAACTCTAGCAGAAGTCAAATTTATAAAGCATGAAAAGCCATCTTAATCTTCCAGCAGACGCATCTAATCTTCTCAGGAGGTAGCTCAGATTTCAATTCTATTAGACTGTAACAAACAGTAATTTATTTACATAGAATCTCGTTTTTGTATAGTGAACGGTCAGTTTGTATTTAATGACCGACTTAGCCAAAATATTATGTATACATAGATTTTAAATCATATTTAGTATGTTGAAGATGCACATTCGAGAGTAATAGAAACAGATTTGAAACTTTGAACTTTATTATTTTATTTTGTGTTTACTATGTTTTGAGTTAGATAACTCAGTTTTTAGTTTTTATGTTAGTCTACAGTAACAGCTGAACAAAATAGAGTTTATTAGATGAGAATGTTGTTTATTAATTTAGTATAACATTCGTGTTAAGTTTTTGGACGTAGGGGTGATCAAATCATTGTTAAATTGTGAGTTGTAACAGAGCTGTCTGTGAGCTGTTAGTGAGTTGTAGGTGACGTCAACACTCACAGCTAGCTGAAACAAGCATATAAAGTGTTGTTGGGTGTAATAGCTAGCTGCAACACAATCTTGGAAGTACCAGTAGCAGTAGCATCCAAGCTGCAACAATCCCATAGGTGCTGGGTTGATTTAGTGAGCTCTGTTAGTGAGTTACAAGAAAGCTGTACATTGCTCATGAGAGTTGTACATTTCACATATGTGTTATTTTGAGCTGTGCGTAAAGTTATTAGTGCTGCAAAGGAAGGAGCGGCACTCCCCTGTCTTCCCCTCAATAGCAGCATCATAATGTCAGTAAATAAATTGTACGTAGGCAAAAGTATTAGTGCATATTCATGTAACCATAGTAATCAAATATAACACAATTAAATTAACAGTGTATGCACCGACTAAGAGTAATGTTTGTAACTAATGGTTTGAAATTTATGTGTATTTATAAGTGCAACAAAAGAGTGATGTTTTATGCTAATTTAAATGCACATACAGTATCCTTTATATCAGTAATATGAACTAACACTTACTTTGCAAATTGTGTGTGTTGTAGGTTAAATGAGTAGACAATACTCTACTAACCTTCTTCTTGTCACGGTGCAGATTAAGGAAAGGTAGCAAAGAGGAGGGTTTCCATTGTAAGGGCAGCCCTAGGGTATGGGTGGAGACTTGCGAAGGAATCTGTGGAGGGAGAAGGGTCTAGCAGAGTTGAGCGAGGGTGCTAAGGGAAGGGAATGAGGGCAGTGAGGAGAAAGAGGAATGTAGGAGGATACTGAGTGTTTCACAGGGTTGCTAACAACCTTGGGGAGGGTGATTGAGGGTGTAAATTAGGCCAGCGAAGGTCTAATAGACCTGCTGTTAGCAAAAACAAGGTTTGGGAACAGTTAAAATATGCCCTTTAGGTCAGTGAGGGTAGGGACCTAGGAAGGAAGAAAGGGGAAGAATATGAGCTAGCAAAGGTTAGAGAGAATGTTGTAAGGGTTAGGCTTGTTTAGAAGTGAGAGTATGAGGGAGGAAGTAAGAAGGGTAGGTTTAGGGTAAAATTAGGTTTGTTTAGGACCTTTTAGGGAAAATTTTGAGAGTTTTGGAATTTTTGTATTTTTAGGGTCTCCTATAATTCCACCTTAGGGTTTTTAGGGCTCTAGGGGCTAGGATTAATTTTTAGGGAAGGAAGCCGAAATTTTAGGGAGGGAAAAAAATGCAATATATATATATATATATATATATTTAGTATTTTCAACATAAAATTGCAGACCTAAATTTAACCTAAAACTAATCCTAAACTAACCCTAGAACTATGTTTTTTTGTTTAGAAGAGAAATTGTGCGAAAACCAAGGGAAACCCTACCCTAGCAAAAGCCCCACCCAACCTAGAGCTTCTAGGGAGGATGGCTAACCTAGTGAGGAAGGGTTCCTAGGTCAAGCAACAACTTGTTAAGGTGATAAGAAGAAAGGTAATGACATATCCTAGGGAAAAGTGCAGCTCTATAGATACCACTAAGACTTGAACATGCACATCCACCAACATCCAAGCAAAAAGGTAAGAAGCCTGACCTCTTCGTGCTTGTGTTCATCCAACAAATCAAATCATCACCAAAAGCAGAGATTCACTAAATAATTACCAAAGAATAACTTGCATTAACTAGAAAACTTCCTCAAGAGGAGTGCCTCCATCCAAAGAAACCCTAACAGGGGTAAAAAGAAGTGCATAGTGTATTATCCCATAAATTCTATCTTAAAATGAATGTGAGGAGATCTATTTATATGATTTCACTCTCATTTTTTACAAAATATCCAAGCCTACATGCCTTAAAATAAGTCAACTTAAAATTATAAAATGTCAACTTAAAATTAAAAGAAATAATAATCAAATATAGCATAAGGTAGGCTCAAGGTAGGCTACCTGGGTATTTGTATCCTCATGTTCCAAAACATTCTCAAATAAGTGAATCACTCTGAATGAAAGGATGGAGTGAGTTGGAGGGAGGGAGTTATACCTCGTCTAACTCCTAGGATGTTATAAAATCCCTCAACACCCTCCTCAAAGCATTAAAAGGCATGGTACAGAGGATGACTTCCTCTAGGGAGATCATGTCAAGGAGAGAAAGGTCCCACTGACTGAAGGGCCATGAGGGTGTCCAAAGTGGTTGTGAATGAAGATGAGTGTCTTGTAGCTGAAGTAGAGGCCACCATAGCACATAAACAAGATATGGAGCCATGTGACCCAGTGGTCAACCCTTAGGAGGCTCAGACACCAACCCTGAGGTTAAAAAACCCCTGTAAAGGGAATTCAGTAGTGCCATTAATCCATAGTACCCCAAAATGAGGACCAAAGGACCTGACCATGGCTACCATTTCTCAATAACACCCCCCCTGGTCGAAAAATTGGCCCTCTCTCCTTGGGGTACACCTGAAGGTGTGCTGGGTACAGGTGTAGCATAACACCTCATAGTGTTGATAAGCTTTACAATGACTAAGCCAAGCGCTAAGATGAAACAATTTCAATTATGTAGCCTCAAATTGCTAGAAACAGTTTCAATTATGTAGCCTCAAATTGCTAGAAATAGTTTCAATTATGTAGCCTCAAATTGCTAGCTTGATTTGATTTGTTCATTATCGATTACTATTGGTTTATAAGGAGATGACCAAATTTATCATATTTAATTTGTCAAACTGATAGTGAGAATGGTTGTCACCTCCTTCAATTTAGGAAAATGACCTTCCTTAACCTAATTAACATCATGAGCCATAATTGATATGTTTTTTTTTTAAACTCATAACAAAACTTATTATATTTAAGATGTCAAAGTGATTATGAAAATAATCACTACAAATGCAAGTTTACTCATCACTACATATTAAAAATAAAAATAAAACTCTCAACTAGTCAATAACAATTTTAACTACTTCTATTACCATTAAGTTACCATAAATATTATAAATTAGTATAATGAAAATTTTGGATAGAAATTTTCCATATTACCTATAATTTCCCAATTTCCTTTTTTAATATAACTACTAAAAAATGTATCAAAGCTTTTCCATGTTTAAGTTATATTTACTTTCTTTAATATAACTCCAAAATAGCGTATCGTTGTATTCATCCTCTTCAACTATATTAATCCAAAGTATTCAGCTTTTTACATTATTTTAATATTATAAAAATCTCATAGTTTTTTTCCAAAATAAGTTTTATATATTTTAATGTAAAAATATTATCAACATTTTGTTTATAACTTAAAAGAGTGTATCCAAACTTTTCCATGCTTAAGTTATATATATCAGTGTATTCATTCTCTTCAACCATCTTAACCCAAAGTATTTATCATTTATTTTAATATTATAATATTATTTTGAAGTTTTTTAATTTTAATAAAAATATATTTAAAAATAAAATTGGGAGAAAAAAATTAGATATTAAAGAAAATTAAGATATTATATCAAAGTCAGTTAACTTTAAACACAAGGCTCACTTCCTAAAACACCTGTGAGAAAATGAATGTTGAGGATAAAAGTTAATCATAGTTTCATAATCTTTTTTACAATACAAACCTCCCAAACCTTCTAACATGTTAAGACTATGATGACCTAAGAATGCTTCTTTCTAAGCTTTTTGAGCATATGGATAAAACCTTACAACAATCCAAGTAGTTGTTTTCTTTCTTCTCTTAAGGTTTTTAATACCAAATATGGTATGAGGGAATGTTAACCACCACCACCATCATCAAAATGAAAAACATATTTTATATGTCTAAAATACATTAGAAATATAAAATATAAATTGTATTTATAAAAAGAAAAGAAAATAATTAATATATACCATTTATTAATTATGATATGTGTGTGTGAGAGAGAGAAATTCTTTATGATATATTAACTTTCTATTAAGCTTTTAAAGGTAGCTTAATTGGTTGGATCTTCTTAAATCAATAAGTAATATGGTAATGTATTAAGAAAATATTAACTTCCGACTATTATGTCCTGGACGAGGGATAATATAGTTTTCACAAAGGTGGTATTATTTATGTCGGTGGAAGTAATTTTTTTGTATTTCTAAAGTCAATACTATAGTCTCTAATTTTTATATTATTTTATTAACTATTTTTCTTAAATGGGATTGGTTCATACAGATGATATCGGCCTCGTAAAATGGTGACCAAGACGTGGCAGCTGGCTAAGATCATCATGCATTTATGAAGATCTGCATTTATTAAGATCATATCACACTAGGAGCTCTCATTAATTAAGACCAAGACCACTTTCAGATGTCGAGAAGGGCCACTTTATTGATCATTATAAAGATAATGTTCACAGCAATCTATGGTTAATTTTATTGGAAAATACATTCATTGTTTCTTTTCAATAATTGAAGCTACACACTAAATGGCATTAAACAACTATGTACACTGTATTATAGGATTTTAGGGAAAAGACGGTATTTTCACATGGTTAATAGGAAGATCTTGAAACTTTCTCATGAAAAACATAACGTTTTGGATTTTTAAATGATTTGTCTGCAATGGAACATGAAATAAATACCATTGAAAAGTTTGGTTGAAATAATAGAGGTTTCGACTTTAAATGTTTAATCTTTGCGTGCTAAGCAAGTCACAATTGCAGTCATGGGAATGGTAGTATAATTTAAAGGATGACTAATGGACTGCCTATGATAGTTAACTTAGCTCAAAGCATAGTTAACTTGAGAGACTTGGATTTTTCAATCACTAAGAACATCGATGTGAGTTGCAAGTTTTCCACATCACATGGGGATTTAGTGGGTTATCCATTGCCATTTTTTGCACAAATATATTGTTACGAATATAAAATCAAATTTTATATCTTTATCGCGCCATTGCCCTTCATTTCTTCATTGAACCATTCTTATTAAAATGCAATGCATGAGACAGGTTCGTAGTAAGACTTCACAAATCCATTAGAGATGAAACTGTAAATCAATTGTTGTGGACCAGACTTGCAGCACCTTGCTTTTATAGATTCCCTTTGAAATTCTAGAAGATTGACTAATAAAATAGAGTAAAAAATCAAGATTGTATCACTGCTTGAATGTGAACACAAAATTTTTCAAATTTATTATAGGTCGATTACTACCTATAAATAGCCTCGGGCTCCTTTGTATTCTACAACAAACACCTTATAGTTTTGATTGATTTTGTTGACAAAGTTTAAGAGCTAATAAGTAAAGATGATGGATGGGACTACAACAACTGAATGTGCATCTCAGGTAGAGACAAAGAGATTCTGGAACGTCATGGTGAAAGACAACCACAACTTATTCCCAAAGGTTGTGCCTGAAATTTTCTCTTCTATGACCTGCCTGGAAGGAGATTGATGCGTAGGCACCATCAAGGAGATTGGTGCATTCTACAACGTGCTCCATGATATTCTGATTTAAAAACATATGCAGATTGCATACATATAACAACAATTACTATCTGGCCTTAATCCTCAACGCAATCTTATAAACTCAAATGATTTTTGGAAAATTTATTCCTTGAAATTCTTTATTTAGTCGTTAATTTATGGTCCACGAATGTAAATTTCTACAATTCTTTTAATGACCTTAAAACAAAAATAAATTATCAAGTAGATATTTGGTAGTGGATTTATTGTTGGTTTGAATTGTTATATGTTTAGTTTCAATTTGAGAGTTTAATTGTGCAATTTGTTCATAATTGTTGTTTCCAAGAGAGTTTTCTCCAACAATTAAAACTGGAATAGGTCATTAACAAGGAAAACATAGACACGCATCCCTCTACATGGATTCATGTGGAACAATTCTCAATTTTTATTTTTCTCTGTATTAGCAATCATAATAAATTGTTGGAGTTGAAGAGAAAGTTGGAACTCGAAGAATTGATGTACATCATGACATGTTTGGGTGGTGAAATAACATAATTTACAATCCCTTAATAGGTAATATAGGTAAAACTCGGCAAAGTGTAATAAAAGTTGGAAAAGTGAAGCTATCGATAACACCCTGACTACACCTGAATGTAATTTATGGAGGGAAGATAAGAGCAATTCTCATACACGCAAAGCATTATATCTTACACTAGAAATCAATTTAATGGATTAACTGAAAGCAGTTGGTATTTTATCGGGAACTGATAACATACATTGGGTATCCCACACCGCCAAGAAATAAATGGAATTGAAAAGTGTTGAAGGTGGGTATTGATTGAATGCCTTTATGAATGTGTGTAAATGCAGGGGGCAATAGTAAAAAAATGAGGGGCTTCAAAGTCACTGCTTACCTAAGATATCTCTTACGATCATGCCTTGTTCATTGCTCTTAAATGTTCTCAATGCTTTCAATTAAGACCCTAACCATTGCAAATGCCATACGTTTGTACTCCAACGACTTCTCATTTTGTTTCCACCTCTTGGGAGATATGGAACATTATGAGGTAACCATATAAACAGTTTAATCTATAGAGAAACTTCCATGGTTTTTAATATTGCCTTCAACCTTTAAGAGAGATTATGCAATATTCGATGGCATTCAGTACATATGTCTCTGTCACATTTAATATATACCTCAAACTTTCATCAACATTTCTCTATATAATATGAGAGTCTTTCAAAATTCTCACAAGAATTTATAAGTTAGATCGATTTAGATTTGCTCTCTCGAGCCTGTGGTATTTTTCCTTTAAACCCTAGTAAACCCCTTGAAAATCTAGTTTTTTTGTCAATAAAGTAATCACCACCTCTACAAAATTGCTAGTTTAACGTTAATTTACTATCAATTTAACCTACAACTACATATGACAATATCGAAAAAATTACCACCACATAGCTCTGATTTTTTTGTTTCATAACCAAAATGCATTTTCCAATTTTACAAATATCTATGATTTCTCACCATATAAATTTCTTTAATAATATACTTTCAACATTTTCAACATTTCTATATAATCTTTCTTTGAGAATCTATAGATATAAAACATAATATTTTATTTATGTAAAATAAAAATGAAACACTACCGAGCATGTAATATATGTAGAGAGAGAATCTATAGATATAAAACATAATATTTTATTTATATAAAATAAGAATGAAACACTACCGAGCATGTAATATATATATATATATATAAATTGTAAAATATTTTGAAATAAATGACCAAGTGGGTGCGCGTGCTCCGTTTCTAAGTAATATTTTATTTATATAAAATAAGAATGAAACACTACCGAGCATGTAATATATATATATATATAAATTGTAAAATATTTTGAAATAAATGACCAAGTGGGTGCGCGTGCTCCGTTTCTAAGTGGGTGACCATGATGTGTTTGTTGTCCGTGTGCCTACTTTAAATATAAAAGCAAATACAAAAAAATATCTCAATGATTTTCATGCCCTCCATTAGTCTGCTGGTTAATATATTGAATTGACGCTGTGAGATATGCATAATGTTGGAGTTAGTATACTCTTTATATTTTTCACAGCGTAGTATATTCTTTATATTGAATTGACGTTGTCCCATATGCATAATGTTGGAGTTAGTATATTATTTTGGACCAAGCAATCTTACTTTTTCTTTTGGGTTGGAATTAGTACATTCCTTTGGTTAGGTTTTATTCTCTTTGTTTCGTATTAAGTTGAAATTTGGATTTTTATCTATTTTTGTAATTAGTTGATTGGAGTAAAATTTGTAAAATAAAAGTGGGGAATGTGCTTTTCATAATATGTGTTGCAATGTCGACTTTTCTAGCCTTTTAACATGATTAAAGTATAGTGAGCTTGGGATGCTTCTCTCAAAGCTCTTTGAGAATAGGAATTCAATTTTAAAACAAACTAAATAATTCATTTCTTTAGGTCCAATAGACCGAAGTTTGGTCTTAGTGGACGTTAACCATCAGCATCATCACTAATTTATGAGAGATAAAACATAATATTTTAGAAATAAACAATTATTAAATAATATGATTTTTTTAAGAAATTTTTTTAATGAGAAAAAACTACTCTAAACTTAATATATCTTAATAAAGTTATAATATTTTCTAAAGTAAATTCGGCCTAGACGATGCACTTAAGGACTACACTACCCACTGAGGTTTATATGACCAGGGACCTATTCCAACATCTGCCTTTCACCTTAACTTGGGATAATCACCTAAGTCTAAGTCTAGACTTTATACATGGTGAACCATTAAACTAAGGGTATGGAGTGTGCATGTCTAAATAGGTCTTGGAGTTGTATGCCATGCACATATGATAAAAGCCCACATAAAAATGCATACAAGTGCATGCTCGAGCTTGTGATTCTATGAAACATCAATTTCTTATTTCTCGTCATCAACTCTCATGATGATTTCATGGTGTTTCTTCCTCCAATGTTTCACATCAATCCTTGTGATACATTACTTCTATATGTTTTTTCACAATGCTATACTTCAACTTATGGACAATGCTTGCACATAATTCTCCTCTAGCATAAGATCTCTATGATAGATTTCATGGCCGCTAAAAAAAATTGAAAGAGCTCCACAATCCTAAGATTTACCTTCTCCTACACACCAAGCAGTCACCTGAAATTAATTTTATTTTCTTGCATTGCAAACCAACAACATGCCATGCATAGTAGTTCATGACGTGCCACATTGAGCAAATCTAGTTAGTCCCGATGAATCTATGCATGTCAATCCAACCTCTTCCATCCACCATGAGATCTAACCTAGATTTATGCTTTGATTTGTTGTGGATTTATTCTAATCCATGGAAACCCAACAACATTTTCGCATTATCTTGCAGAAACATATTCTTGGATGTTACCCTAATATTGACATACATTGCATTTTATTAGTATGTTCAACCATCCTCATTGATAGAAATGGCCAATATATCCAAACCAAAAAACTCTTCCAGTGACTACACAATCTTTCATACCTTCTTTAAATAGATCAATGGGTTGATGTTAAACAACCCCATTCTAATGCAAGAGCAATGATTCTATCTTATAATAGAACTTATCCATGTGTTGGTACAAAATCCTCATAACTTAGGATGATCCAACATTCAAAGTGGATCCACCCACCATTAAATTATAGGCCACACCATTTTCATGAATAGGTTTGGAAATCATAAACAACTCAATCAACACATCATTGGATAGATGGAAATATTCATAACATTCACAAGCAATTCCTCATCTATAGGGAGAAACAAATCAATTGTGATCTGCAATTTCATGTAATTAAAAACCCTAACATGAACTCCAACTACATCGATCCACATTTTGATGTTTCAAATCGACAACATCTCAGAAAACTCCACAAAATATAAGGTATCTGTATACCTTGATTTAGAGGGCTTTGGATTTCATAGAGCACTCGTCTCCACATGAGGGATGCCCACTTGGCATTTGATGAGAACTTTGTTATAGGTTTTCACACAACAATGGAAAATGATTGTTCATCTCTTAGTGAGAAAAATATGGTGTTATCCTCCATGATATGTGGTCTCTTGGTGAATAATAGTTAGAGACATCACACTTCTCCACATCCAAAGAGGAAAACTTATTACCATTGCAAATATGTCTTGATGAACATATATATGTTTGACTAGAGATGTCTTATAGAAAATATTTTCCAACCACATCAATGTAGACACTAAGAGGGGGGGTGAATCAGTGTGAAGCCAATTTTAAACCTTTCTTCACTTATCACGGTTTGCTACCAATTCATCATTCCATTACTCTACCATAATCATTTCATAAACATCATTCACATAGCATAAGCATTTCATTCATAAAGAACCATAACACAAAAGAACACAACACCATATAATTTTGTAATCTTTTTGTATTAGTTTTGGTTCGGCTACAACCGTTAGGAAAAATCAGCACCTACTAATACATAGAGCACCTACTCTGTATCCAGGACCCTGCCTGGTTTTCTTAGACCCTGCTAAGAAGGGTTTGAGGTATCCTAACCTCAAAAAGAAAGACAAGCTTGCTTATACATTAAGGCTTACTGTCACATCAACTCATCAATCTGCGGTCAACTGTCTCAGCTCATGCTCATCTGCTCACCATCAACGCTGCTCATCACTACTGCTGGCCATCTACTGCTGCAAATTATCCTCTGATCAGAACTTCTTCTGCTGGTCAACACAGCTCATACTGCTCATCATAAACGCTGCTCATAGTCAAGTCATCATACAGCTCCTATCGCTGATCATTAATCTTTGCTCTGCTGCTAAACAACCTTTGGTTAATACTTCATCTGCTGGTCAACTGCTCATCAACACTTCTTGCCATAACATCAGGATCTAAACATGTCATCATCAAGGTCTGGTCATTATCAAGGTCTGTAACATACATCGTCACAGTTCATCATCAAGTTGATAGCTTTATCAACTAGGTCTGTCAAACATTAGTCTCCTTCATGTTGTGTACTGTATTCATCATAAGATAAATATCATCACTTCTTTACTGTTCACACCTGCTCACACCTCACTTATTTAGGGCATTCAAAACTCTGACTGCAAAACATATCCACTTGGACTGTGGATAAAGCCTGCTTAATCAAGTTGAATATATGATCTTTGGATACCTTCCTCTGCTGCTTTCGTCATCAAAGTCTGATATAGTCTTCAAAAGAATTTGCACATGCCACTTACTAAGATCTGTCCATCATCTTCTGTGTTAGATTGATAGATCAAAAACCAAACAAAAGGTTATTGCTCCTGCTGTTCTTTTTAGTCCACTTGTGCATCCACTACTGCAAAAACCACTGAAAGGTTCCACATACTGCTGCTACCTCTGGACTCTTCACTTCATCATAATTTATGCGATATCAGGGCTTGACCACAATGCTATAACACTGCTATCTTGAGATAGGAGCATATCCTTTTGAGAACTTCACCCAAAACTGGACTCTGCAATTTCTGTGTGAAATGTTCAATCTCAGCATGAATAAATAAATAGAACATACCTTGACTGCTGGGGCATCATCAAAACCTTGTAACACTTTCCTCATGTGACTGCTCCTCCATTGTCACAATACTGGAAGATACTGAAACAGTTTTACCATTCACTTCTTTCTCCACAAGTCCTAGCAAAACTCTAGTCACCATGAAAACTGTCTCATGAATTCAGGATTGTTCATCTAGGGTAGCAAGAATAAGGTCCAAGAGGACTTCTATGGAAGATATTGAGAGACTGCCTCTACTCTATCTCTTAAGGACTGCTCCTCATTCACTGTTCACCATCAAAACCTTGCTGCTCCTCCGAATTTTCTTAGAAGGTTTTTCACAGTGAGTTCATGCAAATGGAGTTTAAACAAACATATCCTCCAACAGTTCAGATCTGAACTTGTTTTGCTCCCAAACAAAGTAATCACTATAGAGATTCGGGTCTGCAATTTACTATTGTTGCTGCCCACAAACTTCTTTCTTAAACCAGCGAAGGCCACTCCCAAAAACCTTGTACTGACTTATTAAACTCGAAATTGTTGCAAGGTAAGAGGGCAGTACAGAATCGGGACTGTCATAAGTTGATATAACCCCAAAGAAATCACCGGAACAAGATCGGTTTAATCATCAACTGGATCGTTGTTCATGCATCAAAACAGGCACCCACAAACTCGGACTGTTTTAGCATACAAATTCAGATTGATTCAGTATGCATATTTGGACTATTTCTATGCTGTGGATTATCTCCAATTTGGGACTGAAGAGACTTCAACATTCAGGACAAACTCAGGCTGTATAGACTTGTAAGATCAAACTGTGTGAAGGCTTGTGAAAGATTAACTGTCAAAAGACTGTATAAACCCAGACCTTGAACTTCACACTTGGACTGTAAAATTCGGACTGTTAAGATGCAACAGTGAACAATTCAGAACATGGTCTGTATTCTCCTCCAAATTCAGAAAAAAAACGGACTGTTTATTACCAAAAAAAAATTCTGTGGAAGGTTAGGATTGTGAACTTCTTTCACTGTAAACAGCCTTGGATCATGTTGTAGCTGCTGCTAAATTCAGGAGGCTGCTGCAATTTTCGTTGACTGTCTTCTTAAGATGTATGCTGGTAGACTGGGACCGTTTGGGTTTATGGAAACCCTTCAACCTTAGATCACTTCACAACACTAGGGAAAATTCATGACTGAGGCAACCCTAAACAAGAGTAATTCTGTGGAATATCTAGGATCTGCTCAAGACTGGTGTATACTTTAAAAATGGACCCCAACTATGTAAGAATTAGGGCATGCTGCCACTGAGTTTTACTACTCCTCAGTTTACCCTACCCGAGCTCAGACTGCTCCACCGAATTTTCTACAGATGCTGCTCCCACGAAACTTGACTGCTGTTGCTCCCACGAGGTTATCTTCCTCAGCCAGCAAGCTGCCCTTCTCCTGCTGTAACCCTTAATCTAACTACGAATTTCCTCAGAGATCTTCTTCAACTCCCGAATTCCTTCACCTTCACTGTTCTACGGCTGCCTCAGAGCTTCACCCCAAAAATTTCCACACGCTAGAATGAGGACGTTGAAAGGGTATTTATACCCATTTTCACAATTTTGGGGCCGACTTGTATTTAATATAATTATTTTTTTAATGGGGCCGACTTCACTTTTATTTCTGGGCCGACATAACAATTTGATTTTTAATTAAATGGAGCCGACCTTACAGAATAGGTTTCCACATCATTTTGCACATTGATTAATTGATTGAGTGAAAGCTGTTCACTAGCCATGTCCATAGAAAGAGCTGGGCTTGAGGATACTTCTATGCAAGACCTTGGCTTAGCCATCATAATCAAAGACAGGGGCTCCATGGCCTTCATGGGCATCAATGACAACTGAAAGAGCTCCACACAAGCTTGTCCACTACAAAGGGAAATAGTGGCTTCACGGCCTTCATGGGCATCAATGATAACTGAAAGAGCCAAGCCACATGTTGGCATCAATGACAACTTTATCAACAATCAACACTGAATGTGGCACATATGTAAGAGATCTCTATTCGATACTTCCTTCCAATAGTCACAAATCAATGCTTCTCTTCATACAACATCATTGAATTTCTGAAAAATCCTTGGATACTCATCCACCCAAGTATAATCAATATCTTTTTAATTAGTGTGATCCAAGAATGGACTCACATTCAATACACCCTGTAGGTCTATCTTCAAGAAAGAAAAAGTATTTACATAGCCACATAACTATATCTTAATACTGTTATTCAATTTTGATCATAGATCTAAACATAATCTAGTAAAATCTACACCAAATATTTCCACACTCAATCTACACTCCACCATGTAAATCCAAACTTCTCCATAACAAACCTACCTTTGCCACTAATAAATCTGATGTGCACTTCACCATGCAAATCCATGCATAACCCACATGCTTCAAGCTCACTCTCACTTTCAAGTCATGTTATGCTTGTCATTTTCATACATGTTTTCCATGTGCACAAGTTCCCACTCAAACCAAGACTAGATCAAAATACTTTATCCCTAACACCTTGGATTCGAGATGATTAGGTTTTGATACCAAATCTAAGGATATCCAGGTGCAAAATAGGATTCCTACACTAATCCATGAGAGAAGAAAGTGCATAATTAAATAACACACCATTAAAAAACATGATTTCCAAAGGAACACCTTTTCAAGAAAAGACCCTCACTCCTAAGTAAGCTTAATGTACTCTTAGCAACCGAGTTAAAATAAATTTTCAGAGTTATTCCCTTAAGAGGACCACTAGTACAAAATGAGAAATTAATGACTAAAATCAGGCTATAAACGACTATTTTTGAGTTGGTGACTAATAGTAGCTAATTTCCTCTATCTTATAGCTAGTCGTATTTCACTAGTCATTAATAGCTTGAATTATTCGTCATTGATAGACAATGATTTAGTCATTGATAGGCAATGATTTAGTCAGTGATAGGCAATGATTTAGTCATTGATAGTCGATGATTTAGTCACATATTTAGTCACATATTTAGTCACTGATTGCAACAATTAATGACCAAATATACAACTAAATAAACTACTAGATGATAACATATTAATGACTAAGCTAAATATGACTAAGATACAGGAAATTAGCTACTAATAGTCGTATATATGCGAATTTAGTCTTTTTTGTAGTCACAAATTTATGATAGGGCACGGAGGAATCAAACCACCAACCTCCTGCCTATAATTAGGCAGGTGCTCTACCATTGAGCTAGCACCCTTTAAGAAGTTGTTATTGCTTGACAATGACAATATTCAAACAAATTTGTGATAGATAGCAATCTACAAACTACATAATTATTACTATCACAACTTACTAGTAACTAGTATTTACGATAAACTAATTCCTGAGAGCTATGTACAATTTTCCCTATCTGGCATATCCATTCATGTTACCAGAGAGAACAAAATACCTCTGTGATGAATGTGATACCAATTAAGTCAACCAATTTACATAATATCTCTTGGCATTCCTGAATATATGACAAAAATATCATTATATGAAATCAAGCAAAGTAAGTCAAATAAGGTAATCAAACCTTGCCATTCATAAAATTACAATCTATCAATGACAATATAAAAATACATGAAGGCAAAAGATTTCAGATTGAGTGTTGCAAAGCATAAGCTACCATATCAGCCAATTCTAGAAAATGAAACATATTTGTATTTATTATATGGAATTTGAGGCAGAAGAAAAGTGTTTATTTATTTAAACCATATGTCAAAGGCTTATTTCTGATTTGAGCTTTTAATATAGGCTTTTAAAGCTGGAGAAATTTGGAAATATTGAGGAGAGTTAGCTAATTTATAACCAAAATTGGTACAGCTATTGTATGAAAGGAAGACTATAATGTGCTAATTTATAACTAAAATTAGCATAAGGAAAAATGTAATGCTTTTCATTGCTTTGTGTAAATTATTGAAACAATGAAATGAATAAAATTAGCACAAGGAAAATTGTAATGCTTTTCATTGTATTGTGTAAATTATTGAAACAATGAAATAAATAGAAACAGGTATTTTAGCTTATTGAAAGAATGAAATAAAGAGAAGCCAGTGCTTTAAACTTTTTAAGGAACTCTCATAAACTTATATATAATTAAAAATATAACAATCACATAAATAAAATACAGATAAAAAGAGATAGTTTTTTTTACAACTATAACATAGTACTATATAAAAAATACAAAAAAAAATGAATATAAATTATACATATAATACCATGAAATGTAGTTTTATCATTCAATGTCATTAAAACATTTTACATAAATAAGATGATGCATAGGAATTCCAATGGAATATACAAAATAGAAAAAAAATATAGGTTGTCCATCAAGTGGATCATCATCATCAAAATACATCTTAAATGCATTTTAAAGTGTTTGATGACTATCCTATAGTTGGATCTATTTACATTGAATGTTCTACATATTACAACATGCATGTGTCAAAAGAGAAGATATTGAGGAAACCTTCTACGAAGAGGAGGTGAATTTAAATATCCGTGCAAGGGAGCTGAGAGAAAATGATTAGGAGTAGGTATTTGATGTTCTACTAGAGTTGGAAAAGGATGATAATGCAGCAATGATCTATTGTGCATCCAAGTATGTAGAGTCCCTGGAGGACATACCCATGAGGACAAGAGTTTAATGAACACGTTTCTTGTTTATGAATGTGTGGATTAGGGGAAGGAAGAAGAAACCCCATTAAGATTGCTATAGATTTTAAAGAAAGTTTTGAAGGAGAGGGAAATGATGGAAGTGTGGTAAAAGAGGAAGAGGTTATAGCCCATAGGGAGGTTGTAGAAGATAAAAAAAAAGGTTAATATAACAGCCATTTATAGCAACTGCTCTGTCAGGATCCCTTCCTGTAACTCCATTAGATGCGCAGTTCGACGGATTACTAATAGTCATCAGGGCCAATAAATATATTCAACTATATACATCCCTAAGTAATTAAATGATTGCTTTCAACTTATATAATTCTATAATAACCCTGCTTTGGAAGTAAATTCTAGCAACAATACAAGGGAATGAACCTTCAATTACACCCAATAAAACTATGACATTGCAACAAGAAACACTAAAACAAGGGGATGAACCTTCAATTACCCCAAATAAAACTCGGACATTGCAACAGGAAACACTAAAATAACAACAAAGGCTTCTTATGTACTCAAGAATAAAGAACCCCATCGAACAACTTTTTCTGTAGAATTTACCTCATCTTCAAAAAGATATCCATCAAGTACAAAAAACCCATCACTGTCATCGTCTTCCTCAGATTTAAACTTACCTGTGTCAACCTCATTCTTTTCTTCCTCATCATCTTTGTCACAGTCAGAAAGGTTTTCCCCAGGATCTTCCTGAAATTTTTAACAAAGTAAGAAAGTTAATAAAAATACTACAAATACCCTTACCAAAGAGATTTAGTGATGACTACCTCTTCCCATTTTTTATCACTATCATTCTCATAGTCCAATGAAGAGTCCTTCCTAAAAGGATTTCGAAGCCCAATGCCATCACTACATCAAAAACAAAGAGTCAGAAACAAAAATTTCCCTCTTGTCTACTGCAATATTAAGAATCCATGAGCTTCAAGGTGTTTCATATGTTCCTCATCATGGGCTATCAAAATTAAAACACAACCTGTTGCTTTGATAATTAATAAACTTAAAATTATGCAAAGTATATTCACCTTTTCTTTGAGAAGGTTCCATAATAAGCAGGTCTATGTTTGTGATCAAACTGCAAAAGGTTTCTTCTCTTATTGTGAAGCCTATTTTCTCTATGTACAGTGGTATTTCCATTATTGCAAGGAAAACCATCGCTCAAAACTTCTTCCCAGTCATTTACAAAGATCTTTGACATGATCTCATGATCTTCAACCTCACTATACATCTGTTTTTTGTTTGTAGAGGATTGCAATTTTGGTAGCGCTAAAGCTTCAGTAAATTCCCCCTGCAACCGAAGTTCATTGAACAATGCAACTTTGGGTTTACGCCAAATACCCCAACTTAGCTGTCTTTGTGCAGAAGTGTGCCAATTAAGATAGCGCCAAGATACCAGGTGTGACCTAATTACATCGCACAATCAAATCAATTCAACTCAAAGAATCTAGAAAGAACACGACATGCACGACATATTCATGCCACATTTAGACATTTATAAAAATCTACAACATCAACCTTAGAAGACCCCCTATCTCTATCTCTGCTGCTTTCAGTAATATTTTATCCATTGACAACATAACACCACTGCAAATCTGTGCATTTTCCTGCAAAGAATTATAAATTGTTTCATTCAATACAGTGGGCACTGTTTGAGTGTTAGGTGCGTCTTTTTTAAGAAATTGGTCCATCAGTGTGGCCTGTTTTTGTATTGCAAGTTGTTTTTTCATCTCAGCTTCTTCCTTTTCACGCCGCTTCTGTTCTTTTTCTGCCTCCTCTTGCTACCATTTATTTTCCTTCTCCTGGTTCAAGGAAACTAAAGATGTTAGCAACTGTATATGGTGTCATTATGGAACACAGCTTATAAGTGTTTCCCTCTTGGAATGATATAATTCTTAAATTGGAAAAAGAGGTTTCCTACTTGAATTTGAAAGTTTAACTGTAATGTTAAGACAAGTATATTCAAAAAATACTACAGAAGTAGAAGATGGAAAATTTTGATAAATAACTTGATGAAATGGAATAAATAGAAAACACAATAAACTCAATATAGGATAACATGTCCTCATAGTTGTAATAATCTAACAAAGAAAGTTGATATTGTCAACTTCTCACTTTCACAATTGCATCAACAACTAGATTAATAAATCATTCAAATGTGTTTCAATGAGCAATGAAAGAAAGTGATGTAGCCTTGGAATCTTACTTGAATGATGGCTTCCTTCTAAGCACAAGCTTGTTCCTTTTCCTAAAAAGGTAATAAAAAATGTTAGTAAAAACTCCAAAACTTGCCTTTTAAAACTTGCATTCTTCCATTACATTCCAACTAACCTGTTGAACCTTCTCCCTTTTTAGCTCCCAGTCCAACCGTTTTTGTTCCATCTCACTCTTCCGTTCATTTATTTCTTTTTCCTTCAGCTTGGATTGCTTGACCATTCTACATCAAAAGAAGAGATGTTGGCAACATTGAATATCTTCTACAAATAGTACATATCCAAAAGGATAAATCTAACAGCATCCGATTGAATTGACTTGCAAATTGGTCCAACGCATAAATATGTGATTGAGAATCTTACATATGTGCATTATTTTTCTAAATCAAGTCTACAACTGTAGCACGAATACTCATCTCATCATCAGATTTAGTAAGCAATTCCTTGGCTTTGGCTACATCTATTTTCCCACTTGCTTCTAATTCTAGTGATGACAGTGCTGATAGCATTTTTGTTTGTAAACAGGAAATATATATATAGTTAGTTAGTTATATTTTCAATACTGTATGTAAGACCTAAAAAAAATTCTCTGAATTATGCCTTAGAAACAATTACCCAATTCCTTTCCATATGTTCACAGAAAAGTTAGAACTTGATCAAATTCTAGTTTTCACCATCAAGAATCACATAATTTTACATTTTTTTCCTTTCAAGACAAGAGAACACTGATCAAAATTGAATGAGGGAATTGGTTGATATAATAAACCACTCAAATCTTATATTTTGCAAAACAAGGATAGTGGCCATGATGCACCACAGTGAGTCTAAAAAGATTCATAAGATGTCCTTCTGAAACATTCATTTGCAAAATGGCATATAGTATATGTGTAGGAATAATGACAATATCCTATGCTATCTTTCTTAAAAAAGACTTTCCAAGACAAAATGAGCAAAACATGCAGATGGAAAACCTTATATCAGGTGCCATGGCGACTTATATTTCGTAATTGACACAGAGTATTACAACAAGCAACTGGCTTGCTTGTCTGAGAGGATGATGGACTGTAAGTCTGTAAATTGGTAAGTTGTTTAAAGCAGAACTAAATATCAACAAAAGAAAATCCCATTCCGAGTCAAGGCATTCAAATTTCAAACATATACTTATTTTGCTAAGGAACGTCATATCAACAAACACACAGAAGCACAAGATATGAAGATGCCAATAATTGGTACCTGAAGATGCCAATAATTGGTCCCTACATAGAACAAAATGACCAGAATTTTACTCACTTGGGAAATCCAGAATATCTTTAAGTATTCTATGTCAGATAAGCTCCACTGAAAAGTATGACCCTCTGATCCGGTGGATTATTCATCTTTAAAGTTACACTGGTCCAATATGGTACAAGGTTCTTTAATCTATGGTTTTAACTCATATGCTAACATTATAGCGCAGCCCACGCAGTTATCGCCGCAGGCCTCGCAGCGCGGTTTGCGCATGAGCCGCGCAGTTATCGCATGCCGCGCAGATCATTGCATGGTGCGCAGTTATGTATGGGTCGCGCAGCTTGCGAACCGTCAAGTTAAACATCGCATGGTTCGGGGAAGTCCTCATATGCTGCGAAAACGGATCAGGTATATGGCGAAGTCTTTAAATGCCGCGACCTTTATATGCTGTGAAGTTGGCGGTGACATCAAACGGTTACGTTACGCGGCATAGCCCGGTTGCAAGACATTACAACGTGTTGTGAGTCGGCACATGTGCGTAGAGTTGGTTGCAACGTTTCGGGTATCTGGAACGTCGTGGTAACATAACGCTTGGGCCGTGACTTGGCGGGATGGCATGATTCAGTTTAGCATATGGTTGTAACAATAATAAAGAAGATAGCAGCTGTGGTCCGTTACTCATCTTCTCGCAAAAATGCTTAAATAGAGGATGCTGGCCATTGGAGAGGGGATAGAGTAGACAGAGTGGAGAGACGCAGGTTGCTTTAGAGTGCAGAGCATTGTTTCTTTGTTGTGAGAAGCTTAGAGAGTTTTTGCTGCGAAGTGCCAGATGTTGTTACTATAGAAGTCGACATTCTCTGTTATAGTTAGTTTCTTTGTCTTTGAATGCTAATTGTAACTTCCAGAAGAGAGGTCTTCAAGACTTTGTACAGCATTCTGTTTACAGTTGCTAAAGTTGTAGCCAGAACCATTTTTGTACCATTCTTAAGAGATTAATTGGATCGGTACCCATTGGAGAGGGACCCGGAGACGTAGCCCAGTGGAGGGGGTGAACTCCATTATCAACTTTTGTTCGTGACTGTGTGATGTTGTGTTTCGTTTTACATCTACTTATCAGTCTTGTTTTTCATTCCTACTCTGAGTATTTCATTTATGTTAATGCTATCCCTTCAATTAACCTGTTGCACGCATTCCTTTACAACAAACTTTTAATGCACTAAAGTTGAGGTCCGACGGATCATATTATGGTATCAGATCTGGTTGACCGTTGTGCAAGTTTGTGAATGCTTACTAGGCTCAGGTTAAAGCGTGGTGAAGGAGAATTAGTTGAAGGAGATCCTGCGATCGGCTCCAGGAGAACATTCTCAAGAACCATGTCTTCTCCCAAAGGGGAAGAAGAAGGACATACTGAACGGGAAAAACCTTTTATTTCAGAAACCAAGTTTTTGGAGGCTTTTATGAGCATGAAAGCCATGATGGAAATTCTACTCGATGAGTGAGAAGAAAGGAAGAAGAAAGAAGAAGGATCTTCATCCAGAGATGCAGAAGTGAAGCCGGAAGAAAAGGGTAAAGGAGTAGGAGGTGATGGTGATCCTCCTGACACTAATCAGACTTTTTCTTCTTCTCGTACTTCTCATTCGAATATGCCTTATTTCAAATTGGATGTAAAATTTGAATTACCAATTTATAATGGAGATTTAGATGTTGAAAAGTTAGACAATTGGATCAAGCAGCTTGAAGTATATTGCAGGGTGCAGGGCATTACTGATGACCCTTCTAGAATTCAATTGGCCACTTTGAGAATGAGTGGAATGGCTCTTACTTGGTGGGAGAGCAAGATTCAGCAAGATCTTCAAAAGAATGGTAAAATTATTTCAGTTTGGAATGAATTCATTGAAGTATTAAGGAAGCAATTTTAGCCTTTAGGTCATATGCAGCAATTAATAATGAGTTGGCAAACTTTTAGACAAGATAAAGGACAAAGCATTCAAGAATATACTCATGAATTTAGAAAAAGGGCTATTGCATTGAATGTTGCATTAGATACCCAAGAAACTCTTCTTAAGTACATTGGTGGTATGCATTCTTACCTGCGACATACCTTGTTGATGTTTAACCCCAGTACCTTGGATGATGTATGTGTTCAAGCCACACATTTAGAAGCTAGGGGTAAGCATGCTAATGATACTTTTGTGAAGAAATCCTTTGACAGCAAATCGAGAGGTAAATATCAGGGGAAAAAGAAGATGGCTACTGTTAAGAAAGAGGGTGAAAAGCCTACATGTTCGCATTGTCAGAAGGGACATGATGTCTCTAAGTGTTGGAAACTTCATCTGGAGCTAAGGCCAAAGAAGTACGGGGGAAACAAAGATAATGGCAAAGCAAAAGCTACTACAGCAGTTATTCAGGACTTAGGATCCGACTCAGGTGATGAAACAAAGGTTACAGCTGTCGGGATCCAGGGTAAGGATAAAGGTATCTCACTTCCCATTGATGCAAAATCTAGTTCCAAGGCAAGTACAAATCTGCCATCTACTTCCAATTCAAATGATAAAGATAGAAGTGCACTGTTTCATGTTCGTGTCATTGTAAATCACACAAAGATTGATACATTGTTTGATAGCGGTTCTCAAGTAAATCTGATATCAGAATAAGTGGTTAAGAAATTGCATTTAGTTACTGTGCCTCATGAAAAGCCCTATCCTCTAGGTTGGGTTACTAATGATACACGATTTCAAGTTACAAAGAAATGTGTATTAAAATTTGCAATTACTGAAAAGTTTAGGGATGAGGTAGAATTGGATGTAGTGCCACTTGACATTTGTGGAATTGTACTTGGGAGTCCATATTTGTATGACCGGAAAGCAGTCTTTTATAGAGAGAAGAATAAGTACCATCTTTTTAAAGAAGGTGTGGAATATATTGTACGAGCACATAAGATAAAAACCAATCTAGCAATAGTCTCTGCAGGACAAATGAAGAGGTTGGTAAATGCTAGTAAGAATTTTGTGTTGATGATGGTTAAGATGAAAAATGATGAAGTCTCTAAATATTTTGAAGAATGTGACCCTAAGCATAAATCTGAACTAATTGACATCATTTCTGAGTATGATGATTTGTTTCAAGATCCGAAGGGGTTACCACCGAAGAGAGAGATTCAGCATGAGATACATTTGTAGCAGGATGTGCCACTCCTGAACATAGCGATGTACCGGATGTCTGTAATGCAGAACGAGAAAATCAAGAAGCAGGTTCAGGAGCTAATTGAGAAAGGGGTCATCCGGCCTAGCACTTCTCCTTGTGGCTCTCCTATAGTATTGGTTCCAAAGAAGGATGGGTCGTGGAGAATGTGTATCGACTACAGGGCCCTTAACAAAATCACCATTAAAAACAAGTATCCTCTTCCTCGTATTGATGATTTGCTTGATCAGTTGAAACATGCAACTTACTTTACAAAATTGGATCTGCGTAGTGGGTATCATCAAATCCGTGTTGCTAAGCATGATGCTTGGAAAATAGCTTTTAAAACAAAACAAGGTTTGTATGAATGGCTTGTAATGCCTTTCGGGCTATGTAATGCACCTGCTACTTTCATGCGGGTCATGAATGATGTCTTTCGTTCATTCATTGATGATTTTGTAATTGTGTATCTAGATGATATCCTTGTGTTTAGCAACACCTGGGAAGAGCATGTTGTACATGTGAAAAAAATCTTAGATGTACTGAGAAAGGAAAAGCTTTATGTAAAAATGTCTAAATGTGAATTTGCTAAAACTTCTTTAGTATATCTAGGCCATATCATTGGTGGAGGCCACCTGCGAGTGGACCCAGCCAAGGTTGCTGTCATTGTAAACTAGCCACAGCCTAACACCGTTACTGAAATCAGAAGTTTTCTGGGTGTGGTTCAGTATTGGAGGAAATTCATTTTTGGGTTTTCCTCCATTGCAATGCCTTTGCATGCATTAACAAGTGTTAAAGAAATTTTCCAGTGGGGAGGCAAGCATCAGAGAGCCTTCGACACTTTAAAGGGAAAGATTAGCACAGCACCAGTTCTGACATTGCCAGATTTGCAGCAGCCATTTGAGATCGAAACTGATGCCAACGGGTTTGCCATGGGAGCAGTTTTGATGCAAGGAAGGAAGCCAGTTTGCTACCATTCAGAAACATTCTCTACTGCGGTAAGTAACTATCCGACCTATGAAAAAGAATTGTATGCTTTAGTACAGAGTGTAAAGAAGTGGAAACATTATATCATGGGAAAAGAGACAGTCATACATACTGATCATCAACCACTTCAATATTTACAATCCCAAACTAAAATACAACAAAGTAGGCATTTAAGATGGATGGGGTTCTTACAACAGTTTCATCTTGTGATTAAATACAAAAAGGGAATTCATAATAAGGTAGTAGACATGTTATCAAGGCCACCTGCAAATGCTTCAATCATTCTTTAGAACAGTTCATTAAGACATGAAAGTTATATTGAACAGTACGCAGAAGATAAAGATTTTAGGAAAGTATATGCATCACTTATACATGGTAAACGGGAAGAGAACTATTTTGTGCATGAACAACTCTTGTATCATCTCGGTAAACTCTGTATTCCAAAGAAAGAAAGAGTGCATGTGATCCGAGAGGCACATAGTTCATTGATTGCAGGACATTTTGGTGTAAGCAAAACATTGTCTGTATTGCAGAATCATTGTTATTGGCCTCAAATGCAAGAAACTGTAGCTAAATATATAAGGGGTTGTGTTATGTGTGCAACAAGTAAACCTAGCAATAGGAAATTGGGTTTGTACACTCCTCTTCCAGTTTCTTCTCGTCCTTGGGAAAGCATTTCTATGGACTTTGTAGGAGGACTACCTATGTCTAGAAAAGGGCATGATTACCTATATGTGGTTGTGGATAGATTCAGCAAAATGTGTATCTTAATGCCATGTAACAAGCAGATCATTGCTGAACAAACAGCTCTTTTATTCTTTCAGAATGTTTGGGTACATTTCGTGCTACCCGCGTCTATTGTATCTGATCGGGATTCCCGGTTCTTGGGAAAATTCTGGTCAACTTTATGGGAGCTTATGGACACTAAACTGAAGAAAAGTACAGCTTTTCATTCACAGACTGATGGGCAAATAGAGGTAGTAAACAGAACAGTGATTCAGCTGCTCAGAGGATATTGTAGTAAACATCCTAAACTTTGGGATGAGCAGTTGCAGTATATACAGCATGCCTACAATCATGCAATTCATTCTTCCACGAAAAGATCTCCTTTTGAAACTTGTTTTGGTTATCTGCCAAAAACACCAATGGACTTCTCTTTTGGCATAGATGCAGTGGATGGACATCATGATGCAGATAAAGCTTTAAAGTTCATTCAAAGAATTCAAGCAGTGCAGCAGGCAGTTCAAGAACAGTTGGAGAAGAGCCAGGCAAAGTACAAGGCCAGGCATGACAAGCATCGAGTTGATCATCAATTTCAGGTTGGTGACCGAGTTTGGTTGCATATCACCAAAGAAAGAATGAAAGGCGAAGGTAAAAAGCTTAAGCCTATAAGATATGGTCCTTTTGAGATCTTGGAAAAGATCGGTACTAATGCTTTTCGGTTAAATCTACCTCCATACATGCAAATTTATTCAGTTATCAACGTTGAGAATCTTAAACTGTATGAGCCTCCTATGATCATGGATGAGGAAATAAACATGCAGATTCCTTCAGTTGATGATTTGACACCTGAATGCATGAAAGAGTTGCAGGATGATGTTATTCTTGACAAACATGTAAGGACTTCACGAAGGGGGAATGCTGAGTACCTTCGAGTGGGGCTGAAAGGCATGCATCCTAGCAAAGCAAGATGGATGGAGATTAGAAAAGTGAGGGAGCTGTACCCTCACTTGCTTTCCGAATGATTCAAGCTTTTGGTGGTCCAAAAAGCTTTCCATTGGGGAGGAATGATCCGGTGGATTATTCATCTTTCAAGTTACACTGGTCCAATATGGTACAAGGTTCTTTAATCTATGGTTTTAACTCATATGCTAACATTATAGCGCAACCCGCGTAGCTATAGCTTGGCGCGTAGTTATCGTCGCAGGCCGCGCAGTGCTATTTGCGCATGAGCCACGCAATTATCGCACGCCGCGCAGATCATCGCATGGTGCACAGTTATGTATGGGCCGCGCAGCTTGCGAACCGTCAAGTTAAACATCGCATGGTTAGGGGAAGTCCTCATATGCTGCGACATTTGTATGCTGCGATAGCGGATCGGGTGTATGGCGAAGTCTTTAAATGCCGCGACCTTTATATGCTGCGAAGTTGGCGGTGACATCAAACGGTTACATTACGTGGCATAGCCCGGTTGCAAGACCTTACAACGTGTTGTGAGTCGGCACATGTGCATAGAGTTGGTTGCAACGTTTCGGGTATCTGGAACGTCGTGGTAACATAACGCTTGGGCCGTGACTTGGCGGGATGGCATGATTCAGTTTAGCATATGGTTGTAACGATAATAAAGAAGATAGCAGCTGTGGTCTGTTACTCATCTTCTCGCAAAAATGCTTAAATAGAGGATGCTGGCCATTGGAGAGGGGACAGAGTAGACAGAGTGGAGAGACGCAGGTTGCTTTAGAGTGCAGAGCATCATTTCTCTGTTGTGAGAAGCTTAGAGAGTTTTTGCTGCGAAGTGCCAGATGCTGTTACTGTAGAAGTCGACATTCTCTGTTATAGTTAGTTTCTTTTTCTTTGAATGCTAATTGTAACTTCCAGAAGAGAGGTCTTCAAGACTTTGTACAGCATTCTGTTTACAGTTGCTGAAGTTGTAGCCAGAACCATTTTTGTACCATTCTTAAGAGATTAATTGGATCGGTACCCATTGGAGAGGGACCCGGAGACGTAGCCCAGTGGAGGGGGTGAACTCCATTATCAACTTCTGTCTGTGACTGTGTGATGCTGTGTTTCGTTTTACATCTACTTATCAGTCTCGTTTTTCATTCCTGCTCTGAGTATTTCATTTATGTTAATGTTGTCCCTTCAATTAACCTGTTGCACGCATTCCTTTACAACAAACTTTTAATGCACTAAAGTTGAGGTCCGACGGATCACCCTCACCCTCGTCAAAAGACAAGTTCTCTTTGAGTTTCTCAAACCTGACCCTGTCTGCTGAAAAGGTTAGCTGAGGCAACAAGAAAGTATTCCTTCCATAAAGACCAAGTTATGGAGTAACTGAAATCTCCTCATCTTTGCATTCCTCCTATCAAAAATACATAGCTCATACCATGAATTTCCATCTTTAGTGGATATAAACTATAATTAAAAACTTTCCTAACAGTTATAAATAACATGTGAACAGGGATGTATCAGATATCAAGAAAACATATAATAAGTTTAACTCATCAATGCATCCTTTATTATAGCAAAAAACCAGGAAAATCGTATTTATAAATGCTTCAAAAATGATATTTTCCTCAGGATTATGTTTATGATACATGAATTTTACTTGCAATTACATTTCTCACAATTGCAGCTCTTCATTTTAAACAAGGAAAAAAGGAAGACAATCCACTGTCGCCATTGGAATCCTCCATGCGATGAATTGTTAACCTCTCCATCCAGGCTAGCTCGTCCACATTACGTTATGTTGTGTGTCCACAATGAAATTGCACATGCCAAGGGAGCATGACAGTATGTTAGCAACTTAGCACGACCGAATATTGGAACAATGCACCCATGTCACTACACTGCAACTATGCAAGTAAAATATTAAATTATTCACAATACATATCTAAGTCACCACTTTGATTGGCGCTAAAGTTAATCTCTACAATGTGCATCCTACACTCATGATTATGTTTGAATTTGCAAATCTCATACAACAACCAAAATTGTGCACCCATACTTTGACAATTTCTTAAGGGGAGCCTTTCTTTGGATCAACTCCTCTGGCCATGGACTTTGCCAATATCTGACTCCTTCCAGGACCAATCCTACCCACCGGGGCTGAAATTTGGCTTCAGCCTTTCCCATCAAACTAGATTTTACAATGGTCACATGTCATGGGTGCCCTTCACTTTGCCAGTTACTCAACTCATAAGCTAAGAATCCAATAATAGAATAGAATTCAAGAAACTATAACAGAAAGACAAAAAGGTTGTAGTTACAAAAACATTCCCCTGATTAGAAGAATAATACTCTTTGACTTCTGCTATAAAATCTAATAAATAAATAAAGGTGATACAGAGATCAATTTACCACTATCCCATCTGAATAGAAACTTTCCACCTAATTTAAACAAATATCCAATACAACTAGTCATATGTCATGTCATAATAGCATACCACGTATGTGGCCCCTTGCTATCAATGATATAAACCTATGATATTTATGCTTCGACGTTAAACTATAGGTATATCTACCAAGAGTTCAAAATACAATGGAAAACCAATATTTATTAATGAGATCCAAAATCTAATTAAATTGTGTACTTACATTCATTTCATTAACTTGAACACTGTCAAAATGGAAAATGATAGAAGAGACATCAAGTGTGACTGCTTTCAAAAAAATACCAACAGAAAATGAAAAATCAAATATATGTCCTCAGGTTTCATCCTATAGCGGGGAGGGAGGGGGTTGTTTGTTTACAATCCTAAGCAACAATGGGAAATGACTTATGCTTGGTGGTTAACAGTGACCACCTATAATAACACAGAAGCATTAGCTTTAAATCAAGTGATAAAAATTCTAAGATCCAGGCGGATTCAGAAACTTATTGCTAATGGAGACTCGACGATTATCATTTGCAAAATTAGAGACTTGACTCCCTCTGCACCATAATGTCTTGCAAGAATGATCTCTCGACCTAGAATTCAAATAATTCCAAGTATTTTGACTTGGGGAAATGCAAGTATTGCAAGTATTTAGCGTTGAATCATTTACTGTTTCAAAGGTACCATTTTGTATTCCTTGGCTATAGGGGCACCTAATAGTGGATTCAATAATTAAAGAGTCATGTTGCAAATATAAAGAGAAATACCCTGCTTCTAGGTGATGATACCAATTATTTGAAAGGCAGGACAACTAGTTAAGCATGAATTAAACTGGAAAAACTTGCAAACTATTAGGTATAACAAAATATATATCAGCTCTGTGTTGAGATGTACAGGATCTGAAATAGCTTCCATGTTTATTGAACAATAGTTCACAGAGAGAAATAACCATTGATAAGAACTAAACTTTCCTTAGAATGTATGGTCACCTAAAATAAGACTACACTAAAATTTAGATTCTAGTAAGCTTTTGAGATTGACTAAACGTATAGAAAAGGTTGGAGAGACTGGTATTCTACAGTGTTCTTATAATGTACATTTACATAAAGGCGTATTCTTATCAAGATTTATGACTTTCAAAATGAAGGAATTTACTTGACCATGAAAAGCACATTTATGATGAAGCAAAGGATAGAGAAAATCATGATGAGGTTCATATTCCCCATTTGAACTACCTACAAGAAACTATTTCTCCGTAAGGATAATAAAGCATGTATCCATCCTGCTTGAGTGGAATGTGAAAGTGCCCTACCCTGATTACCTGATTACAAATTAGTTTTAAGTTCCAATTCCCTTCAGGCCCTATGGCATGTTTATGCCTTCCACTCTGACTCCCCACGTGGGATGCATTGATTCTTCAATGGAATATAATAGCCTCACTAAGACCTAGGTCTCGCATTTTGGTGCGGTGTTATATTTACAAGTACAAAGTTCAAGGTTCATGAAGACTTGTTCAAAACCTACCAAGTAGTTTCACAAAAAAAGAGCAAATACGACACAAAATTTGGCACAACAATTTTTTATTTTATTTTTAAATTTGGTTTTGATCGATTTGGGGGGAATTAAAACACTCTCAAGATTCAACACCAATGGTTTCCTTTCTTCATTCATTAGAAAATTATTTTTGGAATTCCATTTACACATACAAAGTTTAAGGCCATGAAATGTTATTCAACACCTGCCATGTAATATTTGTCCATCCTTATTCAGCATGTTGAGTTTGTATGGTATCAACATCCCATTTTCAAGATAAAATATGTGACAGTACCAAAAGGATTACTCACTCTGGTGAGTTCAAGAGGCTCAAAAAAGTCATCTGCAGTCTTCAGCCATCTAAATCTACTCCAATCCTATTTTTATCAAATTATAAGCATTTTTATTATCATTGTAGTGACCCTTACTTGTGAAGAAATTGAAACATAAGATGCTTAGAGTCATGGGAAATGAGAGCAATACATATGATATTGTGGTAAGTGAATATGTTGCAAATGTTGATTTGGTCATTACAACAGAGTCTATCCAAGCAGTGGGAAAAATTGCATTATAGTAGTGTGATGTCAACAATATTGTTGATCAAATTCTTCAATTCCTCAAGATGGAAAAGGATTATATCACCATAGAAACTCTGGTTTTAATCGTCAAAGGAATTTTAAGGAATTATCCACACCAGAGCCATGACTGTACTGCAGTCGTTGGAAACATTAGTGGTAGAAATGTTCTTGAACCCAAGGCTAAAGTTGTAGTGGATTAGATGTTCGTAGAATATTCTCAAGATATTGTCGAGAAGCCTCTAGAAACCGAGAGCGTGTAATTAATCCATCTAAACAAGCAGTTTTTGTATTTACAGATACTCAAGAGCAATAAAACATGCATTGTATATTTGATGAATTCAACTTTTATTTATGTTATTTCTTGGGAGCCTCTTATACTTTTGTTGATAAGGAACATCAGGGACCGAGTTTTCAAAAGATATGAGATTTTTGGATTTCACCATAGGACCTACTGATAATCTCGCTAGAGGTAAAGAGTTGGAGCAAGTGAAAATGATCTATTCCAAAGAGTTGAAGCAACAAATCAGTATTTTTCATATAATGCTTCTGACTACAATGAAAGTTCTGCAACCCTTGTCTCCCATCCTCCATCTCTAACAACTGTCCCTCCTCAATCTAAAATTTCAATGACAAGAGATGCACCTCCAACACTTATTCCACACATGGGTTTTGTCATTGATGATTTGCTCACGTTGGACCCTTTCATGCTGACACCGCCAATTTTTGCATTAACACTTGGTCCTACTACCTTTCAGCAAAAATGAATTTTTCTTCCAATTTCTCTAACACAGGTGTACCCATCTTGCTCTATCATAAGCAGGGGCATCAATTCAATGCATTGCATCAGATGGTGCAAATCCAAAGTTTAGATTCAACAACACAGTTTAATTTGTTTTGTTAAATGGTATCAGTAAATTTTGTTTTTGATTGATCCGTGGGGAGTTACCCAATAAAACACCAAACCCACGCTCACTTTAAGATGAGGAAAGAAAACCCAGCACAACTATTTCTATTATGATCAAGTATTAGGAATGCCTTTACTGGAATAATCCCCACCACAATTGTTTTCTGTTAAGATTAATCAAAATTAACATTTGTTGAAGCTTTCTTGAAGTTCCTATCCTAATTTTTATCATGTTCCCACCATTTAATATGAGTATCAGGAATGCATCCATTCATCTAGATGTTTGGCTGCTGCAACAATATAGAAAATTCGGGAACACTAGGATCGACGTACTTTGGGAAAATATTAAGGAAAATGAGGAAATTAAACATAGAATTTGACATATTTTAAACCAAATTGTCAGTTACCTCTACATGCGAATGTCCTCTATTTTAATTTTCCATTATTTACTCTTCTAAACTGCTCTTTGGGGTGGGCAAACATTAAATATTTAACCTAACTTAGATACAAATACTGCTACACATAGTGTTGGAACTTAAATACAAATACTGCTGGAACTTAAATACAAATAATGCTACACATACTGCTGGAAATCACTACAGCAACAAATAGTAAACACAATTCAATTTCTCGCAGCACAACATTCTAAAATAATGTTGCAATTTCTAACACTCCCATCTATTAAGTCTAGTAAAAAAACAGTTTAAAACACAACTAGAAAGTTTTGAAAGAAGGAAAAACATGGACAGGTTCAAAATTAAACCAATCTAACAGTGTTATGGAAAATGAAGAAACAGCTCTAGTGATTTAAGAATTAAGCATAATGATTTATGCTCTTGATGGAAATGCGGGACACATAAAAGAACAAAAGTTTGAATGAAAATATAACAAGTGCAACATATTATAGACAAATAGAAAAGCACATAAAAATAATCACTAAGTGAAAACCAAATCAAAAGAAAGGATTTGCAGAGACATACCTTTATTAGAAGTATCCAGTTTTGGCTTCCATTTTTCTTGTTGTTTGGACTTGTGTATTCCCACTACAACATCATTCCCCTTCATTGCTTGGTGTAATATGCTTATGCCTGCTTTAATTTTTTCTAGAGACTGTTGACCTACATCATTTAAGCTCTTGCTCTTGACAGAGCTCTGTTTACTCTTTTTTGCATGATTCATCAATGTCAAAACTAAATATACATTTAGTTGATGCTATGACCCATTTTTCTCCAAACCAAGCGATGATTACTACATATCACTGCTATGTACATCCATCAATTACAATTACCTAGGATATGTGTCAACAGAATTAGTCAAGCACATGCAAAAAAATTATAAATGGACAAATAGAAGAAAACAATGTGGTTTAGACCTTCCTTAATTTCCATACTCAGATATATAATACGATCACACTTTGTCTCTTAGGATACAAGTCACTAACGAAACAATGGACATACCTGAGAAAGAGAGAGATAGGTAGTTGTAGGGCAGAGTGAGACAAATACAGACCACAAGGTCATGGATCAATACTGTCAACCTCAAAACATATATAAAAAACAAAAAAATCTATTTGCATTTGCAGCAACTATCGACCCAACAACTCTCCACCCACAAAACTCAAAATCCCTAATCGAGGTTCTACACCCAGCTTGACAAGATTCAAACCAAATTCAGTTAATTTTTTAGGCCTTTCTAGCCACAAACCACTGCACCTAACTTGACTAAATTTTTAATAGCTACACTTATTTTCTCATGTCTTGGGGCTTGAGGTCCAAACTCCACTCAGCACAGCCAGGATTTCTTCTCTTAGCTTTTCCATGCCTCAGATATTGTCATTGTCTATTCTAGGAGGACATCATGGATAGTCCTAACTTGTGCCCATAACTGCCTCACATCCACAAAAATGACCCAAATTGAATTTCGATGCTGCTAGAAGGTGAAACACACCCAATAATGTTCAAAACAATAGCCATATTGGCTTAATTATTGTTGGAACTTACTGTTATAGGGCCCAAAACTGCCCAGATATGAGGTACAACTAGGGGTTGTTCATTTCCCTTCATTGTCCACAAGTGGCATGGATTTCCCAGAATTCATTCTACAACTAAGAAAAAGACAGCATCATACTTTAGACTTGCCCAGAAAACTCAGAAACCAACCCATAAACCCTCATGAAAAATTAAGTGAACACCTTATGGGAAACATGGGAAACAATGTGCATGATTCCTCAATGTCAAAACTAAATATCCATTCTGTTGATGCTATGAACCATTTAGGGCAGAGTGAGACAAATACAGTCCACAAGGTCACAAATCAATACTGTCAACCTCAAAAAATATATAAAAAAAACAAAAAAATCTATTTTTATTTGCAGCAATTGTCAACCCGACTCTCGACCCAACAAATCTCCACCCACAAAACTCAAAATCTCAAAGGAAGATAGAAAAAGCATTACCACAGGGAGAACAGAATGAGCCCAGACGGATTATCTAGGAGGCCTCTTGGGTGGAACAAACACACCCCAGGGGAATCAAAACAAGAATATATCCCCAACTAATACAAGAGGACAGGATAAAGAGTCCCATACTCGAAAAGGGAAAAACATGAGTATGCCACAAATACTGGAAAAAACTCTTAAAAGAATTGTATCAAGCCTTCCTCAATAATTTCTCCTTCCCAAAGTTCTGAGAATGAGAGAAGACCAGCCTTCATATTAAGTGCTTCCTTGGATAAGCAGTCTGCACTCATATTGTGCTCCCTGTAGACATGCCTAAAGTCAAGGGATAAGAAAGCATGTTTGATAGACAAGACCCACAAGACCCACACACAATACCCACAAGACCGATGTGTACAATCAAGGTGGGGAAACAACCATTTTACCCACAAGACGAAGGGTAAAAATTTTATCTTCTCTCTGAAGGTATAGTCCATATGTGTTCTATACAATAATTCTAAGTTTTATCATCATCGTATAAGGAAGGTCATTTATTTCAACTTAACACTCCCAAAGGTCCCTTTGTTAAAGTTGAAGCATCCAAGGACAATCAATAACAGCAGTAGTAATAAATTAACGAACAAGTGAAACTAGCATGCGTAAAGGAAAAAACAATGTGGTAACATATATAACATAATTTTCATTTCTTTCAATTTAACACTCCCAAAGTTCCATGTGTTAAAGTTGAAGCATCCAAGGACAATCAATAACAATAGTACATGAAATATAATTATAAATGTGCAAAAGGAAAAAGGAATTGTTATCACATACACGTTGATTCAACACTTTGGTAAGAATTTTATTTTAAAAAAATATCTATGCTATGTATAACACTCCGCAAAACAGAAGTGAAGCAACTATGAAACACTTCTAGTGACTGCAATACAACATATCTATCAAATAAAACCAATAAAACAATCACTTTCAAACCAACATATAAAATAAGGATGAGATATGGAGTTACCCAACAACGTTCAACACCCTTGTATAAGAAAACCAATAGAACTATACTGCCTAGACAAAGGGTAAGAATTTTAGTTTTAAAAAATATCTATGCTATGGATAACACTCTGCAAAACAGAAGTGAAGCAACTATGAAACACTTCTAGTGACTGCAATACAACATATCTATCAGATCATACCAATAAAGTAATCACTTTCAAACCAGCATAAAAAATAAGGATGAGATATGGAGTTACCCAACAGCGTTCAACACCCTTGTATAAGAAAACCAATAGAATTATACTGCCTAGACAAGGGGTGCTACTACAGGAAGAGGCCATTACTAGTCAATACTGTCAAGAACATGAACTTCAAGAACGTAAATATTTGGGACAAGAACATACAAAATCATCTATTTTGATGACTTTTCCAAATACTTCTTTGGCCACCGAATGAAACTCATTTCCTTCTCCTTTGGTCACTTTTAGTTAAGCACATTTATAAAGTTCAATGAGTAGAAGATTAGTGTTCTCCACCCTATCTTCAACCTCGCTATGGCTGCTGAACTATGATGAAATAAAGGGTATGCTACTTTCAACATTGAAGAAGCGGCACATTCAATTCCAATTTCAGATCTAATAGAAAAAAGATCCACCTCGTAGCACAAGAACCGATCCCAACCCCTAGAGAACCTATATAAACTTCAATTCTATGGAAATTAAATTCATAATAGTGTCTTTGTGAGCCACATCCACATGTCCCTATCAGCAGGGAATAAAGTGGTTTTCTTGAATGCTATGGCAAGACTACAGAACAAAGTAGGTGAAGTAAGTAACAACATAGCACATAAAGATAAATCAGCCCCTGACAACATACCTTGACCATAAAGATCAATCAAATAAAACCGTTGAGAGCAGGTCGTGATATTGATATATCAAAGTTATTTCCTTCTGAGATTCATCCAAGTCCATGCTTAATTGAGTTATTCTCAGAGTCTTAATTTCTAAGGATACATGTAAACCATTATGTACTCCTTGGAACTGAAGTGCTACTCAGGAATTCCTTCCAGAATGTTCTTGAGCTTCATAATTCCCTTCTGCATAAATTCCCATCTCGTTTCCAGCTCTATAATCCTCCTCTCACTCATCTCCATTTTCTAAATCTCAAACCCTCGACCTTACCCCAAATAGGCTATCCAACATCTTCCATCTAGTATCTTCCATACTCCATGTACTCATCTTCCACATTGTTAGAAGATTTTGCAATAACTTATTTACGACAATCCATGCCCTCATAAATAAAACCCATAGGAGGGGTGTCATTGTCAACCATTGAATGCATATCAACAATTGGGTCACATACTTTTAAAACATTCCCAAAATTTATTGTTTAAATTGATTTGTTCCGTTATCTTCCCTTTGGAAACTTTAGAAAGGAAAGAAGTGTACCACTCCTTCTTGTAGGTAACAGCTCTTATGCTTGTCTTTTTCCCAACCATTCTTTTGGGAGTGATTTAATATGCTGAAAATATGGTAATGGCATGGCCTTAGTAGCTCTGTAGATGCATGCCTCCTATACATGCTCAATGTGAGGTGATGGTTAAATATGAAGTGAGAAACTTATTCCCCCCTATGAATTTCCTCATTGACACATGGAAACTTTGTTAAATTATGCAACAAGTCAAGCCAATGAACAACACAAGTGGGTTCAATAATTGTTTACTTTTCCATTATCAACTTTCTAGCTCCCACGCAATCTGTGGCATCATCAGTGATGATTTGGATTACGTTTTCTTCCCTAATTTCAAGAATGGCTCTCTAAAATATTGAAAATAAATACCGAAGACTTCTTGCGATCTGTTGTGTCAACGACCTTATAAAATAATAGCTCTTTAGGGTAACAAACCAACACATTGATTTGCATCCTATGACAAATATCTAACCAACCATTTGTTAGAATTGTACAACATGTGTGTCTACTTGTCATCTTTTCTTTTGACCTCTTGAGAAGAGTGGTACTTATTGTCTCACAAATGGGAGGTACATATCCCTTTCCACAATTTGTACTCTTCTTACATGCATTGAAGAAGAAAGGGTTTTTGGTCACACTCAATGGATAGTGGATTCAGAAAACAAGTCAGCCACAACATCAATTACTTCTTGTTTCTATACATATTTCCAAAGGGAATTTGATGTTGTTGTCTCACTTGATTTTTCTAGCTACAAAAACTTCCAGCAATACTTGAGGAAAATGAGGAAATGGGAGTGTACCGTGTAATTCCTTGCAATATCTAGTTGAATTTGTTGCTTCTTGTTTTATTTCATCTCCATAATTTTTTGTAATCTCATAATCTTTTTCAAGTATCTCTCTGAATTTTGCAGACATCCATTTGCAACATTCAACACCACCTTTGTTACCATTGGTGATAGAAAATAGGTGGTCCATCGCTCCTCTTAAAGACCTAAAAATGGATGGTCATGATTTGCATTTCATATGTTTTAAATTTTGAACAACTGATGCTATTGAATAATTAAAAACCTACTTGGAGGTTGGACATTTCATCCTTCAGGGGATTTTTGGTCTCAACTCTGAACCAAATATCTCCTCTATGTCTAAGACTCAAGTAGTGAAGTGTCTCTACCTCTGGGATCTAGCTATCTCTATCTAGAGTTGGACACTGAACCGCCACATGTTGAACTTCCACCTGGAAAATAAATACTGTCATTAAACAATAAGAGTGCAGGCTACAACATCCACAGAAAGTGAACAACCTATAGGCTATTTGAAGAATGAAAGCAAGCATATGCTATGAATGTGATGATTATTACAGAGTATGTAATAATCATCACATTCATAACATATGCATGCTTTCCTGTGAATATTAAAATTTAGTAAATTCCAAACTCTACAATAGAAAAGTGGGGACAAAAAAAACTAACCAAGATATGTTGCAAACTCCAAAAAAAATGAGTAGAAGTAGAATCGAGCCCCAGTGGATCAAGCACACCACTATCCAGTGAATCGAGCTCAGTCCAAGAGGTTCACCACTCACTCTCCAGACTCAAGCTCACCATTATCCAAGAATAATTGGGCTCACTGCTCACTATCCAGACTTGGGCTCATCACTATCTAGGAAGAATCGGGCTCCTCAATTTCCGCATGATTCATTTCCCTGTTGTCCAGAGGAAATTCATTCTATTGGAGCGCAGGGAGACATTAGAGGAGTAGAAACAAATCTATGGGTAGGGTGACATCGGAGGGAAGTGGAACAAATGAACACAAAGAGAGTTAGGGTCACAAGTCCCTTCTTTTCCATGTCTTGAAAAACAAATTGGGTAAATTCAAAATCAAGTTTAGAATTTTTACCTAAGGAATTCGCCTTCCAAAATGGTCCATTCTAGTTCAGTGTTTAGGATCAACTAACCTCAACGAACTTGAAAAATCCTTGAGATACAAGGAATTTCAAACATCAACCTTTAAAAACCACGAAACCTGTAACTTAGTATCATTGTTGATTCCAGATTCAGCTTCTACAGAATTTTGAGGATAATTTGACTAATTTGAGCAAAAGATATATGGCCTGTTCAGATTCCAGTAATCCGAATTCATAATCAACAAGCATCTTATACAAAGGCCATGCTAGTCTAGGCCACAAACATACATTGAAACTCATCAAGTTGTACTTCAGAGAACCAAGATTTCAATGACACTTAAACTTGTCTCCATGTTCACCAATAATCCCCACAAGAACAATTTCCATCTTTGAAATGATGGAATCGGCTGGCATCCCTAACTACAATTTCTCGTACAGAAATATTGGAGATGAATTTGATAGCAGTGTGGCAATCACCACATACTCTAAGGTTCTTAATGACTCTGATAGGCATACCAAAGGATGTATTGATGAGCCCAAATGCAATTGCCATCTTTTCACTATGAAAGTAAAGATTATGTTCCTTCTTCTCCTCGTCCACATCATTTAGCACAAATCTTCTATCAGGTGTATACCCTGCCTCCTTTATCATCCTAGAAAATCTGTCAAGCTCTACATAAATTTCCTCTATCTGTGGAATTGATTTCTCTTCTGACACAAATGCATATACTTATTTATTAACCTCAATCCAGCTATAACCAGGCTTCTTTTTTACTTCCCTTTTTTCATAATTTTTCTCACTTTCTCAATGTCATCCCACCTGACGGTGGCTGCGTAGATATTTGAAAGTAAGACATAAGTTGCAAAAATTTTAGGATCCAATTCGAAAAGGTGTTCTGCCTTAGGTTCCCCTAGCTCTATATTGGTATGAATTCTACAGGCACCAAGCAGAGAAACCCACACAACAGGGTCAGGTTTCATTGGCATTTTGTTGATCATATCTTCGATCATATACAAGTTCCTAGCTCGACGAAGGAGATCTACCATACAGTAATAGTGTTCCCTAAGAGGTGTGATATGATAAATTCTACTCATCTAATCAAAGTAGTGCCAACCATCATCCACTAGGCCAGCATGGCCACAGGCAGACAAGACACCAACATAGCTCACACGGTCTGGGACTGTTCGAGAGAGCCACATTTGTTCAAAGATATTTAAGGCCTCTTTCCCACGACCATGAATGGCATGTCCCATAATCGTTGTAGTCCATGAGACCACGTCCCATCTAGGTATCTTGTCAAAAAAATTGTATGTATCCTCTATGGTCCCACACTTGGCATACAAATCAATCAGAGCATTCCCCACGAATGTGTTTGGCTGGAATCCATTACGTCTGCATGGATCACTCTACCATGTTCCAGAGCTTCCAAGTTGGCACAAGTTGGGAGAACACTGGAAAACATGTCTGGGTGTGGCTTCACACCACAGACTCTCATTTGATTGAAGTTCTCTAAGGCTTTGTCAAATCGCCCATTTTGCGCATAGCCAGAAATCATGGCATTTCAGGAAATCGTACCTCGTTCAGGAATTCTATGAAACAACTTCATAGCCTCCTCCGCCAGACCATTCTGCACGAATCCTGCAATCATGGTATTCCAGAAAACCACATCTCATTCAAGCATTTTGTCAAACAGCTCAACAACCTCATCAACATATCCATTCTGCACATACGCTGCAATCATAAAAGTACAAGAAACCACATCTCGTTCGGTTATTTCTACAAAAAGCTTCATGGAATCATCAACATTCCCGCTTTGTGCATACCCTGCAATCATGGCATTCCATGAGGCCACATTTCTCTCAGGCATTTGCTGAAAAAGCCTCAATGCCTCATCAACCTGCCCTTTCTGTGCATACCCTGCAATAATAGCAGTCCACAACACAGCATTTCGTTTGGGCATTTTTTCAAACACTTAGCGCACATCATCTATACTTCCACATTTAACATACATATCTACAAAACCACTTCTCACAAAAACATTATGTTGAAATCCATTCATGTTAATCTCTTCATGCACTGCCTTGCCATGTTGCAGAATACCCAAGCGTGCACACAAGCCCATATAACGCTAGCAAGCGTGAAATTATTTTCCTGACTGCCTGTTCTTTGCATTTGATAAAACAAATTCAAGGCCTCCACAACAAGCCCATTCTTGGCATAAGCTTGAATCATAACAGTCCATGAAACCACATTTTGTTCAAGCATTTTGTTAAACACTTGGCGCGCCTCCTCCAAACTCCCACACTTTGCATATGTGTTGATGAGTGTGTTTGGTACAAATATGTTTTTTAGATTCATTCTCTCATGTGGGTGTGCAGTAATTTGGTTTCTGATAGAGCCCTCTTATCAGCACAGGCTCACAGAATAGAAACACAGTCAGAGGATTTCAAAGGGAAATTTTTAGTCAATACATGGAGCGCCTCTTTTAACCGACCCTGGTTGCACAACCTTCTCAGAGTGCTGCTATCACAGGCTGCCTCTGTTTGATCGTCGAATTTTAGAGCATTTGAATCGCTATGAAGGTGAAGCACAATCCTAATAAATAATGAACCCTCCTTCTGCATCTTTCTGAAGGGATTTTACATTGCAATTGCTATTAGCATTGTTGAATTTGTTGGAAAGCCCAGGAATAATTCCGTTTGGAATCATACCATGATAGCGAAGATTTTAAAGTCTCATACCAGTGTAAAGGAACCCTTCATATAAAATATAAAAAACCACATACTCACCGTCCAAAACCTCATTTGTATTTTGGTTGGCCCGTGGGATAATGATCGGGAATTAGGCGTTCAAAATTGAACCCTTCCAAAGAGTTCCAGCCCTTCCCAGAAGTAAGTGTAAAGTTAAAATTGCCCTTCAAACAAAATTTAAAATCTTAATTTTACCCTTCCAATTAAGAAATCAACATTTCAAAAGAAGGGTAATATTTGAAACTATCCATTCATATAATTTTTTCAAGATGTTGAAATTTCTATGCTATAAAGTTCAACTCATCATTCAAAACATTGGAAATATGATAAATTATAATAACTTACTCACTCATGTCATGCACTCACTGCTTAGTTGTGCAAGATGGTCATTTATCATTGATGACTACGAGGCATTAGCCATCGAGATGTGACTATGACTCCCGAGTCACTTGGGGTTGAAACCTAAACTTTGAAATTTTGTCAACAACTACGACTATAACAAAAAATAACAACTACTAGTCTACTACTAGGCACGAAAGGAGCTCAAAAATGTATGCGTACTACCTATGTGAACCTCGCTACCAATGTCCACTCTTTTTTCGTCAAAATGAAATTTAAAAGGCCAGTTTGATAAGTCCTCCTCTACAAGACTTCATGTATTTCATGAATATCATGGACTCACAACAACTATAAAGAACACTCGATGTCGTGCAAATACAAATAATGGAATGTAGCTAGGATAACAAACTGTGCAGAAGTCAATTTATGCATTGCTATAGAGAGGTTTCATTGGGGACATGATATGGAGAAACAATGGTTATTAATAAAATTAAAAAAACAATTGTTGGCTCAAGAATAGCCTTCAATTTGATGGGTGGCATGATTGTGATGTAATCTCTCTCCGTCCTTCCAAACATTTGTGGTTTCTCACAACATTTTTCCTCGGCACTAACAAAATACATATAAAAATTACTTGTCTTTACATCCTCTTCTCTTTAAATCCTCCTCTCATGGTCATAACTAAGATTATTATGCATGCACAAATTGGGTCAAGGTGCAAAGACAACCATAAAATATTAAATGTGTCTACCCGCAAAGAGTAAGAGACAACTATAAGTAAGTCTTATATTAAATTTACCATACAAGTCTTTGATTAACACTATCAACTAAGATTTGACACGTTGGATTCTTGTGATCTTCTTATCACTCCTTACCAATGTGATTGCAAGGAATTATTTGAAGGTGAAGTCCATAATTTTAGGTCTTCTTCCTCATTATCATGCATTTTGGTAAGACAATAAAGAGGTGTGGTCTGCATCAGCATGGAAAACGGTTTTGACATAGAGGTTATACACATTAATTGTTTTCATTAGATAACTTAAAATCCTACCCATGACTGTCCATTCACTGAATCATGGACCGCTACAAACCACAACAAATTTTAGAGCCACAAGCCCTTAATTATCACACCTAGAACTTTCTCAAATCTAGCCCTTAATGAACTTCTTTTGGTATTTTGGTTCAATTTAAAAGGCAAAGTGTTGATACTCAAACATGCAGCGAGTTGCAATGATTCAATTGACTTAGGCCCCTCCATCACATACATGTATGATTTCACAACAAGTGTTGAACAAAAATATTTGATGCCCAAAGCCCAATTATGCTAGCTTTGCTAACTTGCTTGGTATCTAGGAATTTTTTTTTAATGTTTTGTGAGTTGTGTATTATTTTTTCTTAGGTGCCCAATCCTTATCATTCTTACATCTCTCAAGCTTGGATTGCACATGGATGCTCCAATATGGTTATGGCATAGTCTAAGTAGTTTTTTTTATATAATGAAGTGTGCTCCAACTTGAAGAAATACAACTTAATGTGTTCAAAATAAGTTTCATTGAAAATATATAAATTTTTTCATGTAGATATTAAGGGGTGCTTAATTGTTTAAAATTGTAAAAATTTGAAAGAACAATATTTGTTTTTTACATTTTTTTGGTGAAAGATTTAATTAATTTATCTTGTCAATTGAAGTACAATTATTTATATTGCCCTTCATCTCTGAAGAGGCCCTTCCAATTGAAATTAAGACTCACCCTTCAAATTCGATCACTGACCAGGAGTTTACTACTTGGAGAACTGTGAAACAACTTATTTCATCCATTTTTGTTATATTACTTCAGTAAAATAAAAATAAAATTAATGATACAAGAACAAAATATTCCTTTGTAATAAGACAAAATATTTCAATGTAATAAGTTTTTCTTAAAAACTTACTTTGCATGTTTTTAATTTCTTACACTAAAATAAAAACAAAGTTACAAAATTAATAATCAGTGTTTAAGACGCACATATCTACACCATGTGTAAATTTCTTTAGATTCAAAGAATTATAGCATATGTTTTCTTATAAATGTAAAATAGAACATGAGATTGTATGAGTGATTGATATGAAGAGATTGATGGGTTTGGTCAATATAGTAAACTTGTAGATTGGGTATTTATTGTTAGCTCTCAAGAACTCCATCTCAAAAACTATACCAACCTTGAAGATAGAAAACATGAAAAAATTAAATGTGAATGTGCTTGTGAGGGGGATATAATACCTCATCTTCCTAAGACTCTATCTAGACGAACATATTTTCTTATCAATCAACAACCCCTTTTCCTAGTTCATCAACCATATAGTTGTTTTCTATGAAACATATGCGTAGGAAAGTTTTGTGAAATGGGTCATAAGTTTAGTTATTTAATGAATTGCAACATTTGGGAAGACAAATTCATTTTGGAAGCCCCCATTTATCATTTACATGACTTTTTAGAGTCCCAAAATTGCAATTTTCCATTGTTGGAGTGACAATAAAAAATGACTAATTCATATTCTTCTAGCTAGTCATTTTTTTATGTCGCGACTAGATTAGTCGTTTATGTTAGTCATTTTTAACTCTGTCACTTATTATCTAGTCATATTTTTTAACTAGTGACTAAATTAGTCGTTAATTTTAGTCGTTTATAGTTGAGTCAATAAAAATTGCTCATATTTAGTAGTAAATCACTTGAAAAACCTGTGGTGACTAAAAATTTTAGTCACCTAGTAGCTAATTCCTCATTTTGTACTAGTGGACTAATATTCAATGATCTCCTTATTGCTTGGATCTCTACACCAAATTAGGCCTACACTATGTGCTATCACTAGCCACAAAAGCCTAGACAGGGCAATCAATGAACTTTTAAAACCTATTCCATGAGGCTCATTTACAATGGAGTTTATCAAACCATTAAATAAACTTTGTAAGAAAATACCATCGATTACTCAATACCTTAGGGTGGTAAACCTTGAATCAATATTATCTTAATTACTCTATGAATAAATCAAAATTAACCTTAGAAAATTCCAAGATACATTATTTTTAATTATGATAGAACTCTAATTATAAAATAAAATTGATTCAGTTTAAAAATCTAAATTACATATTTAACTTAACCTCGTACCCTTTCTTCGATTTGGATTCTGTGTTGGCCTATGAAGTTGGTCACAGGCGGTTGTGTCCATGTGATTTCCCTATATCTCGGTGTGTTTATTGGGATTACTACTTGTTGAATTTAATGCTCTATGTTCGGTAGATTTGGTTGGAACGGAAAGGAGCTCACGGCGATAGGGTTTTGATCGAGTGAAACTTTCATCCAGGCGGCTAGGGTTCCTTCCCTAGCCTCCCTCCTACTTATCGCTTGTGCAGGTGTTGGATTTACGCTGGTTGCGCGAGCATACTATAGAGTGGTGGTGGTTCTGGTGCGATGGTGGCAGCAGATCCTTTTGTGAGGCAGCGGGGACGAATCCTACTGTGAGGCGGCGAGGTGTGGTCGTTGGATCTGGCTGCGAGATGGTTTTTGGTGGTGACCACGGAATGGGCGGTGCTTTCTTCCTATGCATGCGGTGTTTTTTCATGTGTCCTTAGTGAAGGGAATTCGTCTTCTAGCAAAAAATTCTTTTTTCTGTGGAGGGTCGGAGGCCCTCCCGTCATGAAGGCAAAAGATCCCGTGTAGCTACGTGTTTCGAGCTTCCTTTAACCTTTTTTCTGTTACTTTTTTCTCTTGAGCAGTTTTTGTATGGGGGTTTTATGCACCTCTTTGTAAGCTCTATTATAGGGTGTTATTTGCTAAAGTTTTTGGCTTCTAGCAGTAAGTTCTGGTGATTTGCACTTTCCGTAAAGATGGATGGTCTTTGGTTCTCCTTTGTGGCATGTTCTGTCTCTTAGCACAGTTTGTGGCTTTTTTCCTTGGTGGGGGGCCTGATACTGGATGCTCAATGTGTTGAGCACTGTTTGTGTGTGTGCGTGTTGACTGGATATGATACCTAGTATCATAGAAATGTATTTTGTTACCTTTGATTCTAATGAATATCAAGAAACTACTATTTTTCTTCTGAAAAAAAAAGTGAAGATGCTCAATTTTTTTTTAATGTAAATTTTTTTTCAAGTTTGAAATGATTACTTATTTAATAAAAACCCTTTTAATAAATTCACTTCAAAGCACTTTTATAACCTAATCATTTTTACATGAGTTGTGGTTTTGGTACGATGTGAATTCACTTCATTATCATAATAAAATACAAAAATCACAATTAAAAACACTTTTCAAATTCCAACCCTAATAATTTTTTATACGAGTTGTGGTTTTGGAATGATTTAACTTTGAAGTCATATGCCGATTTTAGTGGTATTTAAGTGTGTGACATCTCACTCTATTGTAAAAGAGACTAATATTAAAATGAGATTGTTGAAAACATTAAAAAGAGAAGCTCAAATATTTTAAAGAAAGTTAGATTGATTACCCACTGATATGTAAAAAAAAAACAGACATAAAGTAAGTTGAAGGATGATTAAGCAGACTTTTTTCAAACAATGTTACAAGATATAAAGCAAGTTGAAATATGACTAAGCACACTTTTTTTTTCAAACTTTATTACAAGACATTAAGCAAGTTGAAGAATGACTATCACACTTTTTGGGGGGACTTCATTATACTATTTGTGTTTCCCAACAAAATTGAGAAATATTATTATATCCTTACTTGGTGAAAACCTATTCATTCCACATGAAGAGTGCATGATGGTTTTTCTTGATGCTGTAGAGAAACTACATAGGAAAGCAATAAGCAATAGAGAGATGGATATGATAGGATAGACATTAATATGTTTTATAATTTGTTTATAGTTCTCAAGTTGAGGGTATGGGCAAAGTTAATGTAGGTGGTGAATAACAATTCTGGCTATTATTAAATATAGGTTTTAAAGAGTTTTTGAAGCAATAAAAATTGATAACAATATGATTTAAGGAAACAACTTTGCTTTTACAACACTGTATACAACAACCTCAGGTTATTGTAAGTGGTTTTTGGATATGAACATGTTAAATTTAAAGAACTTTGAAATGTGTAAGTGAAGCTGAGAAAAGTGTTGAATAGTTTTTGTAGTATGTGATACCAATGTGGAAATGAGTTGAATTCTTTAGGGCTTTTAGTGTGCCTTTGGGAGAGTGGGTGAGAGAGGATAAAACATTTAATATACTGTGAGGAAACACTCCAACTTCATTTTCATGCTCACTCATAGAAGACTCAAAAATATTCAATGCATTGTTTTGTATTTTTTGTTCTTTTGGGATTAGGACCATTCTAATGCATATCAAACCCCACACACACAGAATTGTGGTTATTTCTTAACTCCAATGTTTGAGGTTTAATATACATAAAAACGGTTCCAACCCCAAAAGACCAAAAACCACAAAGTAATGCATTGAATATTTTTGAGTCTTATATGAGTGAGCATGAAAATTAAGTTGGAAGTTCATCTAGTCCAACCATACCAATATTTTCTACATGGCACATATTATTATTTTAATGTATAAAGTAGGAACTTAAGCTTGGCTTTTATCGATCTTGCTTTTTCTTCCTACTATTTTGTAAGAGTTTGTAAAGAAGCCTGGCCCTATCGAATCTTTAGAAATACTACACCTTTACTTACTCAAGGATTGACTCCTAAAACCTATTAATTGATCTATAATGGTTGTGACTATTCCTATCATATGAGATACATTCATTTATGTTTATATTAATGTTGGTTTAGTATTAGTTATAGTTATTCATTATAAAATAATGTTTGGATATTTGTTTTATGTTTATAAGTTGATTTGGTATCATTTAAAGTTATATTTATATTATAGAATGATATTTAGTATAAATAGTATTTTTTGTTATCAACTATTTATACTAATATTGTTGACTAACTAAGTATGTTAATTACTCTTATTTAGTTATCTAAGTGATTAGAATACTCTCATATCATAATTAACTTGCAAATAAATTATGTAATATTTGAAATAATAAAAAAATATCTTAGTAAAAATTATTTACTCTTTTATATATATATGAAAAAATATGTTTACTATAATTTGTTTTTAATTAGATTTTAATTAATATTATAGGTATATGCTCTATGTAAATATCAAATAATTTGGCCATTACATTATAGTATAAATACTAACAAGCTAAATAACTATTGACTTTGAACAAATCCTTCTTCATTTACAACCCTCTAAAATTATATAGCTATGATGAGGCCTAGATAAGAACTACTGCACTGGGGTGGATAGTCAATTTATCGGATGGTCCAATGAGGAACACTCCCTAAGTTGGATTAGTAGGATAAGCATCTTGATCTTTTTCCTCAACTAGTTTGATGAACTATGTCTTTGTTGGGGGTTGCACTGGATCATCCTTGATTTCCTTGGTAATTTTGAATTTAATGCCCATGTATTATGCTAGAAAAATTTTCTTAGCTTCAATTACCTTCAAATTGTATGGGACCTCTGTGAGTGGAACAACTTCTGAATGGATTCCATCCAACTAGCCGAGGAGATCTCCATAGGCTTCCCTTTTTTTGTTAGTGTCTTCCCTGTAATAGTTTTAACCGACTAGTAGAGGTCCAGAGTTTTGTTATAAAGGGTAAGCCTTCCCTTGATTTTCTCAAGGTCAAGAATCCACCCTTAAAATTCCTCAATATTTTGCGCCTCTGGAGTGAATTCCCTTTTTAATCGAATCTCCTCTTCGATCGACTTGATTTCCTTCTTAGCTCCCTCCAAGTTGGTCTCACAAAAGTAGTTGGTTATATGTCTAGATCTTTTGATGTCACAAGATTTATCTGGACATAGGTTTTGTCCTCATCTTGGTGCACTCTAATCATTCTCATATTTCCCTTCCTCTCCCTAGACACTTTCTCCACGTTTTCCCTTGCTTCCATAAAAATAGAGCAACACAAAATGCCACGGTAGAAGCTCAAGATACACACACACTAACTAATCCACATATAGAGAGAGGGAACACTGATTCTTTTCATATTTGCATTCACAACGCCTCTGGCCTAAATAATGTCCAAACTAATAACTATATCATACACCTGGTGATCATTTCCATGATTCGAGTTCATGTGTCTACATAGACGACTTATGCTATGAACAGGAACCATCGTAAATGCTAAGTGCTTGAAGGGAGGTGGTGTAGTAGGACCTAGTCCCTACTGACAATGTATTGTCCAGGAGGAGATAGGTGTCCTCCTTCCATGTATCATCCTCTCCTACCTCCGCCATGAGTGTAAACTTTTCTTGTTCACTTGTCCCATCATCCATTCTTTCCACCTTATTCTCATCTGGGGCATCTTTGGTGATGATACAAGCTTGTGTTCACATGGGTTGAGAATCCTACCTAGGGCTATTATGGACAAGTTTTTTAACTCCTAAAATAATTTTATACCCCAAAAATGTTGTAAAAAACAATCTATACTCTAACAATTATACCATTCTATTTAACTCAATATCTAATACTCTACTTCTAGAAAGTGACATTGGATAAAATTCCACTTTTCCAATTTACTAAATTATTTTCATAAAAATGAAAGATACATTAGTGTTATTAATTTCATACTTCCTTCGAAATATCGTTCTTTGACCTTTTATTTTTTTCAATATCAACAAGGTTCTACAATGAACATTTATCTTGTTCAGCACACCTGAATTTGAAAAGTGGAACTTCCTTAAAAATATCGTTGTTTAGTTTTTTATTGCTTATTGTTAACAAGGTTCTACACTCCTAAATGATCATTCTTCTAAAAATAACATTCGGTTCTACACTCCTAAATGATCATTCTTCTAAAAATAACATTCTTTGGTCTCTATTACTTAGTGATAAGGTTCTACACTCCTAAATTATTAATTTTCTTTGGTATTTTATTACTTAGTGTTAACTGGGTTCTACAACCCCAAAATTATCATTCTTTGGCCTTTTGTTACTTAGAGTCATCAAGTTTCTACACCCCAATGTTATTTTGGATAACCTTAAACATTGAGTTTCGCATGGCTAGCTAAATAAATTTTACAATATGATTATCAACAACAAGGAATATTATGCATTACTATTTGATTTTAAAAAATGATCTTCATGTGAAACAAAGTGCTTGTTTAAGTAGTTTAATGCATATAGTGGTTTATACTTTCATAAACTTTTACATTTTATTTATTTTTCTTAGAGAATATTTACTAGTAGATGGAACATTGTTCCTTCTTTATCCTATGTGCATTATTAATAACAACATTTTAAACAAGATGTTTTAAACGATGCTAAATACCCCCTTGTTGAATGAATTCCCATGTTCGTGTGGAGATCAATTTTAAAAATAATCTTTTACAACGTATCCATATTTTGTAACTAAAACCATTTGTTTCTAGAAATTCAAATGTTTGAATATACCAAATATTTGCATTTCATGATAATCTCAAGGTTACCTTATATAACATGGTTGTTTTGGTAAGGCTAATATAGGTTGTTAACAATTTAAGGCCTAAGATACAATGTCTTAAAAATCAATGAAAGTATCTTCATATATTCTTACTCCCCGGCCCTAATAGTTATATTCTTAAGGTGAATGATAAAAATGACACATCTAAAAATGGAGCTAATTTGCCAAATATTCAGCTTAATATTTCTTAAAAAATATGGATATGATACAGATAAATAATGGCCCCCCACAAAATACAACAAAATAAAAGATGAAATGTCAAATGCTATGGGACTCCTTAAGAAGCCAACAAAGGGGATCCTTTTCCATTTGTATTATGAATGGAGAATCCATTGAGAAGAGGAGCTTCCTTCAAAAACGTTATTCCTTCTATTTTCCTTTCTTAATGTTAAGAAGGTTTTATAAACCAATGTTATGAGGGGATAACTTAGTACAATGAGCTCACATAGATTCCAAAGAAATGATTGATTAATCACTTTGGGATTACTTTCAACAATCTCCATTTCCCATTACTTGAATTTATTTGCTCATGTTTTTGTTGTTTTTATATTTTATATTCAAACATGTTGAATGTACAAGATCAGGAATCATTCTTCAGACTTGTGTTTTATCAAGTCGGGACTTGTGTTGTAACAAGTTCTATATATATCTTCATATGATTGAGGTTGTAACAAGTCTTGTGTTGTATCAAGTCATTTTGATTCTCATGAACGGTACCCTATGAGATGGATATCCAATTATGGATATGGGATTATGAGTTATATCAAGCTATGATCCTCATGAGGTCATCTAAATAATGGATACCCATTGAGGTGGACCTTTAGTCATAGAGGTAAATGTTATATGATATATTACTAACCATGGTCACTGAAGGTGGATAAAGCTATTAAGTCTCCTCTAGAGACTGATCACCTCTAGAGTGAATTAATTTAGCACGTGTCTATATGGTCTGAGAGCAATATAATATCATCGTAACATGTGATAATTATTATGAGTATATTATGATATGATGAATTAATGTTAACACATAGACCATGCAGTAAGATAAAGACATAATAATAAAAGAGAATTCAAATTTTCCCATGCAGAAGATTGGATGAACTCAAGATATAAAGTTGCATTTATAAATCTTTAGTTAAATAAGAATGCCTCAATCAATGCTTCAGTTAAAGCATTAGTTGGAATATTTGTGAGAATTGCTTCTCATTTAGATCTAGGAGCTAGAGAGATATTCACAATCAAAGTGTTTGACAAAATATGCAAGAGAACAACAAAGAGACTAAAAATAGTTGGAATAACACATGTGAAAGGTGCTAATATCTAACCATTATATTATAGCATACCTTGTAGATCTGTATGATACATATTTATAGTACATTGGAGAATATCCGTGAGCCCTTAGAGGCCATGCGAATGCATACAAGTTTCAAAATAGGATTTGACCCCTAAACCCCCCTAGGCTGACCAATAGGCTCCCAAACAGAACCAAACAGTCACGAAACCATGGGTGAACGTGTGCGAATAGGTAAGAAGCATGTGTGGTTCATAAATGAGGGAAGGCAAGCATGGGAGAGCGCATGGGTTAGTGGAGGAATCTCTAGGAGGAAAATAAATGCCAAGGAGACCACAAAAAGCCACATTCACACACACTAGCGCCCCTAGTCAAAGATGGAAGTGGTTTACAATTAATGCATGATCTAAAATGTCAGGATGTTCAAACTAGAGCACCTCAACTGTAATTAATGAGCCAGAATCACCTATTTGACCAGTATTGATCAGTATAACCTAAGTTAGACCATAGAACATAAGCACAAGGCAAATGATTATGTGATGCAGGAGCATCGTGGCATGCAAGCAATGTGATGATTTGGTCACATGTTGTGGCATATTTTGTTGTTTTGTTGAGTCATAGTTTGTTAGCACCTGTAGGAGTGATTGTGCATCATGACTCCCTACATGGAGATCAAGCACGCTTTGGTTGTTTTGGACAAAGACATTTTCATCATGCTTTGTTTCTGTTTGTTTTCAGTTGCAGGACCACTCGGGTCGTATGAGGTTATAGTTTAGGTTAAATAGATGGCTTAGAGAAGGAAGAAGGGTTCTGCTCTTCAGGATTAGAATTTCGAGTTCCATAGAGATGAACAGACCTGCATCCGAGTCCGCTTGTAAATATTTAAATAGATTGAAGAAGATAGCCGAATTTGTGTTACTGTGTTTGCTTAATAGAAGATTAAATGTGTGTTTACAGAGTATTTTAGCCTAGTTGCATTTACTGTTTTGAACTATGAATCCGTGAAGGGCCGACTTTGGCGGTTTCCTGAACATCTCTGTGTTTCTCAAAAATTGTTGATTCACACATGAAATTGTTGCTAGAATAGTTGGAATAGTTCGTAAATGCATGCATAGAATAGTTAGTCTAATTAACCCTAGAGATTGCAAGATGGATTGATCGATCCCATGATCAATCGCACAGCACGCAGATTTTCTGCCTTAACCAATTTTTGCAAAAATGAATGGCGGATATTGAGTCTGCAAACGAAGATCAGACGATCCAGAAGAGATCCACAACGAAAGTTGCGAGGTCGATAATGTATCTACAAAGATCTGTGAAATTTGCATCAAAGAGTAGATCGACGGTCGGGGAGAAGGCCGCAAAGATATGACGGTTGGAAAGATTGTGGGGGAAAAGTCGCTGGAGGAAAGTTGCAGGGGAAAATTCCCTGGAGGAAAGTTGCGGGGGAGCAACTTTGGAGAGTTGACATCCCGTGTCCCGCGTCCCGCTTGCGAAAAATATGTTTGGGAAGGAAAGTTGCAGGGGAGCAACTTTGGAGAGTTGACATCCTGCATCCCACGACCCACTTGCGAAAAAGTTGTTGCGGAAGGAAATTTACGGGGGAGAAACTTTGGAGAGTTGACAGCCCTCATCCTGCATCCTACAACCCACTTGCGGAAACACTGTTGCAGAAGAAAAATTGCGTTGAGACAATTTAGCATAGAATTTAGCTGAGGGATAAATTTGGCAATCCTGCTAACTGTAGGAGCCACCAGATCCTGGAGGTTCTAGTTGGGTTGGTTGTAGTTGATCTGGACCTGCACCAATTTTGGTATCATAGCAAGGAGAAGCTTGTGTGAGAGAGAAGCGTAGCAGTAGAAGCCTGGGAGGAGGAAAGAAAATTGCTCAAGAGGTTCTATATCGAGAACCACGTTGCCAAAAGACCAAGTACAAAGAAGGGGCTTGGTGAGGTAAGATTGTAACAGTGTGAAAGAGAACTATTATTGCAGAGGCTTAGAGCAAGAGGATGGTTGCAGGTAGAGTGCAAGGTCGACCGGTGGTGAATGTAGAGTTTATGGAGGAAGTGAGGGAGATACAAACACGTCTAGAAGCCATGGAGACAAACAGACGAAGAGATTCAGAAGCAGAGCATGTAAGTGAACCTGAGGATGAAGAGCAAAGAGAAGAAGCTGCACCTATGCAGGAAACACCTGAGTTAAGGTATTTCAGATCGATTCTAGGAGCAACGTCAAGGCCAAAACCTGAGTTTCCTACCTATGATGGAAGTCTCATTGATGAGCATCTCATTGACTGGATCAATGATCTAGATAAGTACGAAGAGTACGAAGAGTTTGAAGACGAAAAGAGAGTCAGGTTGGTTGTGACAAGGTTGAAAGGGCATGCATCCTTGTGGTGGGATAGTGTGCAAGCTAAAAGAAGGAGAAAGAATAAGTCGTTGATAAAGAGCTGGGATAGGATGGTAGCAAAGATGAGGGATAAGTTCTTTCCCAAATATTACCAATTAATTATGTATAGATAGGTCAAGAACCTTAGGCAAAGATTGTTAATAGTGAGAGAGTACACTGAAGAGTTCTATAAAGTAAACCTAAGGGCAGGATATGTGGAAGAGTCAACAGAGAAGGCTGCTAGGTATGTCAATGGTATAAGGATGGACATCCAAGAAGAGATCAACATGATATCACCTAGAACAATGGAGGAGGCGTATCAATGTGCGTTAAGGGTAGAAGAAAAGATAGTGAGGAAGCAGATCTTCAACAGAGGTTGAAGTTCGACCAGTGGACGAGGATAAGCAGCTAGAATATGAAGATTTGGAGTCTAGAGGGGAGAGTTCAATAACTCTAACCAGCAAGAGCAGAATTGTGGAGGAGGTGACTCTAGTAGAAGAGGACCTTACCAAGGAGGTATAGGTAGAGGAAGAGGGAGAGGAACTGTCGATAGGTGTTACAAATGCAACCAGTTGGGGAACAGATCATTTGAATGTCCAGAGAAGGAAGACGTATGATCGAGAGGAGCCTATGTAGCTCAGAATGAGCAGCAACAAGAACAGTCGACAATGGCTGAAGTTTTGCCAAAGACAAGAGAGTCATTGATGATGAATAAAGTCTTGTTGAAACCTGAGAAGGAGCAAGTAGAGCCTACTCAAAGAATATCTTTATTTAGGGCCATGTGTAAAGTCCAAGGGAAGTGTTGTAATATGTTGATTGATAGTGGGAGTACTAACAATATTGTTTCCACAGAGATGGTGGGGAAGCTGAGTTTGAAGAGGACCAAGCATCTTGTTCCATACAAAGTATTGTGGTTACATAAAGGACATCAAATCCTAGTAAGTGAGCAGTGTGAAGTTGAATTCCAGATAGGTCCATACAAGGAAAAGATTCTGTGTGATGTTATGCCCATGGATGTTTGTCAGATATTGTTATGAAGACCATGGCAATTTGATAAGCGAGTGACTCATGATGGTAGGAGTAATTTTCATAGTTTTGAGCAGAATGGGATAAGACATGTACTTCACCCTTTGCAAGAAGGTGGTACAGCAGGACAGTCAGCACCCAAAGTTCTGATGTTGTTAGGAAAATAATATTTGCAACAGATTGAGGAGGATGAGTTAAGATATGTTGTGGTATGCAAACCTATAGTGGTTACAATGAAGACTAATGTGACTGATCTACCTCAGGAGATTCAGGAGATGCTGAGTGATTTTAGTGACTTCATGGTGGATGATTTACCCAATGAGTTACCACCAAGGAGGGATATAAGTCATCAAATTGATTTTATTCCAGGAGCTAGTTTACCAAATAAGGTAGCATATAGGTTGACACCTCAAGAGAATGAAGAATTGAGAAAGCAGATCCAATGATTGTTGGAAAAAGGATTGGTCTAGAAGAGTCTGAGTCCATGTGCAGTACCAGCAGTACTGACACCAAAGAAGGATGGTGAGTGGAGGATGTGTATAGACTCAAGAGCAATTAACAAGATTACCATCAGATATAGATTTCCATTACCAAGGATGGATGACATGATGGATTGCCTAAGTGGGGAAACGTGCTTTTCAAAAATGGATTTGAAGAGTGGGTATCATCAGATTAGGATCAGAGAAGGATATGAGTGGAAGACATCCTTTAAGACAAATGAGTTGTTGGTCATGCATTTGGACTGTCCAACATACCAAGCACTTTTATGAGATTGATGAATGCAGTCTTGAGATATTTCATAGGTAAGTTTGTGATAGTTTACCTTGATGACATTTTGGTTTTCATCCAAACAGAAGAAGAGATCTGAAGCATTTGAGATATGTTTTAGAGCGACTACAACAGGAAAAGTTGCTGATAAATGTGAAGAAGTGTACGTTCATGAAGCCAGAGCTGGTATATTTAGGTTTTGTTATCTCAAGAGATTGGTTGACGATGGATCCAGAAAAGGTGCAATCTTTCATCGATTAGCTTGCAAGTTTTTATAGGAAATTTATAAACAATTTCAGTGGTATTTGTGCATTTATTGTTGAGACAATTAAGAAGGATAGACAGCCATTTCAATGGACAGCAAAGGCTGAAAGGAGTTTTCAATTCTTGAATAAGAAGATCACTGAACAACCAATCTTGAAGTTGCTAGACTTCAAACACCCTTTCCAAGTAAAGTGTGATGACAGTGGGGTAGCAATCGGAGTTGTACTCGGTCAAGAGGACAAGCCTATAGCGTATTTCAGTGAGAAGCTGAATGATGCAAAGCAAAAGTATTCATCTTATGACAAGGATTTGTATGCTATTGTTCAAGAAATGAAGCATTGGAGACATTATTTAATGCCTAGAGAATTTGTGTTATATTCTGATAACCATGCATTACAGTACATTACGCAGCAACCTAAGCTGAACCTGAAACATGTCAAGTGGGTTGAGTTCTTACAGAGCTTTACCTTTGTGTTGAAACACATAAGTGGACAGTCAAACAGAGTAGTTGATGCCTTAAGTAGAATACTGTTGATTATTGAAGAGAATCAGATCCAAGTCTTGGGATTTGAGCACTTAAGGGATTTGTATGAGAATGACATTGATTTCCAAGAAGCTTATAGGGCTTGTAAGAATCCAGTGGAGTTGGACAAAGATCCATGGATGGAGTATGCACTACAAGATGGTTTACTCTTTAAAAACAGTAAACTATGTATACCAAAGTGTTCCATGAGAGAGAACTTGATACAGGAAAAACATAATGGAGGTATGGCAGGTCACTTTGGAAGTGATAAAACCTTTGGACAATTGGGTCATTTCTATTTTTTTCCAAGGATGAGTTCTGAAGTTGAGAAGTTTGTAAACAAATGCAGAGTATGCCATCATGCTAAAGTAAGAAGCCAGAACACAGGGTTGTATACACCATTTCCTATTCCAACTAGGCCTTGGGATTATGTGAGTATGGATTTCATTCTGGGTTTGCCAAAAACTCAGAAGGGACATGATTCTATCTTTGTAGTTTTTTATAGATTCACTAAGATGGCACATTTCATTCCATGCTACAAGACTAGTGATGCCAGACACATTGCTAACTTGTTTTTCAATGAAGTTATGAAACTACATGGTTTACCTAGAAGCATTGTATCAGATAGAGATGTGAAGTTCATAGGTCATCTCTAGAGGACCTTCTGGAAGAAGTTGAGTACCAGACTGAACTTCAGTTCAACATATCACCCACAGTATGATGGATAGACAGAGGTAGTCAATAGGAGTCTGGGAAACATGTTGAGAAGTCTGATTGGATAAAGTCCTAAGTAGTGGGATAGATTATTAGCTCAAGCCAAGTTTGCTTATAATGATTCACCAAACAGAAGCACATGGATGAGTCCATTCCAAATTCTGTATGGAATGCACCCAAGAGGAGTATGTGAACTTCGTGACTTAGGTCAACTGGAAAATAGGAGTGTTGATGGAGAATATTTTGCAACGATGATCAGTGAACTGTAGGACCAAGTGAAAACAAGGTTACAGCAGAGTAACACCAGTTACAAGGCCAGAGTAGATTCCAAAAGGAGAGAGAATAACTATGAAGTAGGAGATTTGGTCTTAGCATATCTAAAGAGAGACAGATTTCCAAAAGGAGAGTATAACAAGCTGAAGATGAAGAAGAATGGACCTTGCGGGATACTCAGAAAATTCTCAGCAAATGCGCATGAGTTAGAGATGCCTAGTGGAGTGGGTATTTCACCAATCTTTAATATCTATCTCCATATGTAGAAGGTGACACTGGAACCTTTACAGAAGGTGAAGATCCTACTGAAGACTTACAATGGGTGGGGCAGATGCATGTGGCACAACCATTGGAAGTTAAGGCCATTCTGGACACTAAAGTGGCAAAGATTACAAGGACAAAGGACTATCTAGAGTATTTGGTCAAATGGAAGAAATGACCAATAAAGGATCCTACTTGGATGAGTGCTGCAGAGTTGGAAGCCAAGGGTTTCACTATAGCTGACCTAATGAACAAGGGTTCATAATTTTTCACCCTTGTGAGTCTGATGCAGGAGCATCGTGGCATGCCAGCAATGTGATGAGTTGGTCACATGTTGTGGCATCTTTTGTTGTTTTGTTGATTCATAGTTTGTTAGCACCTGTAGGAGTTATTGCGCATCATGACTCCCTGTGTGGAGATCAAGCGCAGTTTGATTGTTTTGGACAGAGACATTTTCATCATGCTTTGTTTCTGTTTGTTTTCAATTGCAGGACCACTTGGGTTATAGGAGGTTACCATTTAGGTTAAATAGACAAATTAGAGAAGGGAGAAGGGTTCTGTTCTTCAGGATTAGAATTTCAAGTTGCAGAGAGACAGAAAGACCTGCGTCCGAGTCCGCTTGTAAATATTTTAATAGATTGAAGAAGAGAGCTGACTGTGTGTTAGTGTGTTTTCTTAATAGAAGATTAAATGTGTGTTTACATAGTATTTTATCCTAGTTGCATTTACTATTTTGAACTGTGAATCTGTGAAGGGCCGACTTCAACGGTTTCCTGAACATTTGTGTATTTCTGTAAAATCGTTGATTCACGCATGAAATTGTTGCTGGAATAGTTGGAAAAGTTTGTAAATGCATGCATGAAAGATTTAGGCTAATTAATCCTAGCTATTATAGGCTGGATTGATCAATCCCATGATCAATCAACACAATGCACAGATTTTCTGCCTTAACCAATTTTTGTAGAAAATGAACAGCGGAGATTGAGTCCGCAGATGAAGATCAGATGATCCAGGAGAGATCCGCAACCTACAAAGATCTGTGAGATCTACATCAAAGAGTAGATCAAAGTTCAGGGTGAAGGCTGCAAAGATCCGACGATTGGAAATATTCCGGGGGGGAAGTCGTGGGAGGAAAGTTGCAGGGGAGCAACTTTGGAGAGTTGACATCCCACATCCCGCAACCCACGTGCGGAAAAGATGTTGTGGAAGGAAAGTTGTGGTGGAGCAACTTTGGAGAGTTGAAATCCCGCATCCCGCAACCTGCTTGCAAAAACGCTGTTGCGGAAGGAAAGTTGCGGTGGAGCAACTTTGGATAGTTGACAGCCCACATCTCGCATCCCACAACCCGCTTGGAGAAGCAGAATTGCGAGGAGACAATTTAGCGCAGAATTTGGCCGAGGGCTAAATTTGGCAATCCTGCTAAGTGTAGGAGCCAGCAGATCCTGGAGGTGCTGGTTGGGTTGGCTGTGGTTGGTCTGGCCCTGCACCATTATGTCTCCTAGGTAGATCCTTAAGGTACTAAAGCAGATTATTGCTCCAACACCCCCACCCCTAATCCTGACTTAGTACAGTTTATTCAACATGATTTATTAAGGCCTTGGCAATTAAGGCACAAGTCACCTTTTACAACAAAATTTCATCGATCCATGTAACAAAGGTAAGGAGGAAAACCTCATGGGACAAAACCTCCCCTCAAAAATGGATATGACATAGAAACAAAAATATGTATACACTCCAAACTAAATGAGTATGTCTGGAGGAATATTCTTCTTGGGAAGAAGTGGAATGTGCTTAACCAACTCAGGAATAGTTGCATGGTGAATCCTCATACCATGTAGAACAACTGAAATGCACTAATAGGAGAGTGAATGGTACTCTTCAGACTTGAACCTCGAACCAAACAGGATGCCATGCCCAAAAGGGACTTGAAGTGCTTGAGAATAGGTGACCCCAAGCGAATATAGGATATTGAAGCATCAAATTTAAAATAAGGTTGTAATCAGCTCCAGGGAGGTGCGCCATTGTGATGGAAAAGGATTCTCCATATTCATATGAACTTGAAGGAACTCTACTAGTCATGGTGGAGGAATACATGGGAAAAAGAGTGTGAAGCAATGAGAGATCTTCACTTGACATCCAAACCTCTCCATATTTTGAACCAATACTCTCATGTGAAGAAAACCCATCTTCTAGAGAAGGCTCTCTATGAACATCAACTAGAAGTACATCTTCACCATTCGTAACAGAGGACATAGAGGAGAAGGACATAAAATGGATAGATAAATATTCAGAAGTAGTGATGGAAGCAACTCGTATGCTATCTTCATGAAAAATAGCTTCCTGACAAGGAGAGGAAGCCACAGAGGAAGAAACTTGAGTTGGATCATTTGTTGAATCTCTGGCTACTTCTTCTTCTTCATTTCAAACAACTTCTTGAGAAATGCATGAGTCTGAGATCATAGGAGGAAGAACACATAAGGAGGTGCTCATTTGCTTGCTCTCCATATAGCTCAACTCTTCTTCTTGCATGCCAAGAGCTTCATCTATATTTCTCCAAAGCTTGAATGGGTACTCAGCAGAATCAAGGAGATAGCACATGGTAGGAGGTATAGCAAGACACATAGTTCCATAGGCCCTATCATTATCATTAAGCTAATCACACTTCTCTTGATAAGACTCTGGCTCTCTCATAGCACCAATGGACACATCATAGAGACAATGCCTCTTGAGATATGCACACATCTTCAGCTTCCACTTAGAATAGTTGAATGGATAAAGGAGATGAACAACTTTCGAATCCATGAAGTTGTTGTAGGAACCTGTAATGAAAAAGACTCAATTTTTTTGGAAATATGCCCTAAACAACAACTCAAACCTCTCTAGATTTGTTTGCAGCTCCAACTAGCTCTAATACCATGTGAGAATTACTTCGTAGTTATATCTAGGAGCTAGAGCAATATTCACAATCAAATTGTTTGACAAAATATGCAAGAGAACAACAAAGAGGCTAAAAATAGTTGGAATAACACATGTGAAAGGTGTTAATATCTAACCATTATACCATAGCATACCTTGTAGATGTGTATGGTACATATTTATAATAAATTGGAGAATATTTTTGAGACCTTGGAGGCCATGTGAATGCATACAAGTGTCAGAATAGGATTTGACCCCTAAACCCCCCTAGGTTGACCAATAGGCTCCCAAACCTAACCAAATAGTCATGAAACCATGTGTGAACATGTGTGAATAGGTAATAAGCATTCCTGGTTCATAAATGAGGGAAGGAAAGCATGGGAGAGTGCATGGGTGAGTGGAGGAATCTCTAGGACGTAAATAAATTCCAAGGAGACCACAAAAAGGCACATTCACACACACTAGCACCCCTAGTCAAAGTTGGAAGTGGTTTACAATTAATGCACAGTCTGAAATCTCAGGATGTTCAAACTAGAGTACCTCAACTGCAATTAATGAGCCAAAATCACCTATTTGATCAGTATTGATCAATATAACCTAAGTTAGACCATAAAACATAAGCACAAGGCACATGATTATGTCTCCTAGGTAGATCATTAAGGTACTAAGGCAGATTATTGCTCCAACAAAATTAATGTATGCATTCAGTATGAGAAATTAAGAAACTTACAATAGTCCATGCAAAGTTAATAATAGTAAATAAATAAAATGTTTTTCATGGACGACACTTATGTTAAGCACCATAACACTTAAGTTAGCTTGTTGACTAAGTGATCAATATTCAGTTAGAGATTGAGTTCACTCCAAATCAATTAACTATCAGTCAATGTCCGTGATTGAAGGAATGACACATTAGTTGTGCATGAAGAAGATTCCAATGCATGGATTGATTATTCCAAGAAGGAAATTCGAAATTGTAATGCATGGGTGCATAAATGGCATGCAACCATTATCCCTTGTTTGCATACAAGTGTATTTGACTTGTTATTAATATGCTAGGAATATGGAAAGTTCATTACAATGATTACAATTGATCATTATTCTCTATTGCATTGTGTTCTCTCTTATCAGACAATATGCTATTGTGATGTAAACTATTCTCTACAAATCTATCTAATATACTCATAAATAATTGTTGGGGTTTTCATCCTATGTATTAAGATGGTTTTCCTAGGGTATATCTTGTCTCATGTGGATAATTTGATTCAATGTTTCAAGTATTCAAAAATGTATTGTTGAAAGTTTCGAAGTTAGAATATCTTCATTATTGATCAAAACATTAACATGGTATTAGAGCTTAAGGCATGAATGAGTTGAGTTTGTGCAAGAAACTAGAAGCCTAGGTAGCTAAACCTAAGGATTGAGCAAAGTTTTGAAGCCATGGCATCGATATCCACCTGACTAGAAGATCATCACAAGAGACCTTCCAATTTCAACACATGGAAGATGAGAGTATTGAAAATTATTGAGGAGCATGACCTAGATGGATACATATCCACTGTGGTAGAGGATCCTACCATCAATGAAGGGCGAATGTAAGAGCAAGTCAATATGCACCATTTCCGTCACTATTCCAGGACACAAATTTTGTGGATCATTTTCGATCAAACCGTAAGGAATTAGCCAAAATCGTTGAAAACCCACTTCATAAATGGGCTCGTTCACTGAAGTTGTAAGCATGTTTTGAAAATTAAAAGCAATTTGGGAGATACACTTAGGAATTTGAATATTACTTTTTTTAATATTTTGATTGTTATATGCTTTTATAAATCAGATCTAAAGGGATTTTTAATGTGTTTTCATTACAGTTATTTAGAGATATGGATTCATGGTATTAGGAATGATATTATGGAATAACATATTTTAAGCATATGTTACTATCTTTACGTTTATTGGTAAATAGTAAAACTCATGAAAGTATATGTTATGATTAATTAAAGAAGAATATGGGGTTGCATAATTTTTTTATAAGATATGGATATAGGGATGCATACATTTTTCATAAGATATGAATATAGGGCTGCATAACATTACATGAGATTTGAAGGGGTTATGTCAAAACATTAATTAATATGTGTACATAACCATGTGAACTATTGAAATTACATTGAAGTATTCATGTGAATAAATTTCATGAGATATGGTTATACTGAAACAATGGTTAAAATGTTTGCATGTTTGTATGAAATATTTGTCATTACATTGAAATGACTGGATTATTCAAGGTTGCTAACAACTTGATTTGGCTTGTAGGGAAAGACCATATGTGATGTCCTACAAGTGGAGAAAAGACAAGCATTGAATGAGTCATTCCAAAGGAAGATATTGAGAGGAAGAAGGATGATGTGAAGTGGGAAGCTTCTATGAGTAGATTGGAAGGTCCCAATGTCTTATGGGAGGAAACCTCCAGCAATATTTTATCCATAATGGGAATCCCTAATCTAGATGGACTCCTAAAGTTAATTTATTTATCCTAGTTATATTCATATATGTGTTATACATAGAATAGTATGAGTCTCCATGATGGAGGACTCAGATTTATGTTTCTCACATCCTAGATGTTGAGAGGGAGAAGCTAGATTTTCTAGCTCCTGAAAAACCTATGGAACTGGTTAATTAAACCTCTTGCTATATATAGACCTACATGGTGGTCATATTCAGAAGGAAGTTATATTTAAGAATCTTGGATGATTCTTAAGTTTAGAAGTGTAACATTCACTAGGTAATATTTTCTTCTATTGAGGAAAATGTCTAGTAGAGTTCCTGAAAGGATTCAAGACAATGGATTGTAAGTCCATGACCACACACATGAAGATAAATCTGATTCCCATTCATATTTGCAGGATCTTAATAGATGTTAAATATACCTAATTAGCACCAGGATCGAATATATGCTTTGTACTTAGTACATAGCCATGTACAACAAAGCATGTGTTGCAGTACCTACTCGGTACGAGTGAATGTAGATTCATACATGTCTCAAGGAGATATGGATTCTGACTAGTACAATAATCGAGAAAGATCATATCAAAGATGTTTCTCAAGATAAAATATGTTGTAAAACAATAAAATATTTAAGACGCTCCCAATCAGTCATATATGAGATATGGTGCAGAAAGGAGCAGTACAAATCTAGCACATATCCAAAGATGAGTAGAATTTCTAAGCCCCTTTCTAAGACAAGCTTGATGTAATATAAAAAGACTCATCTAGTTGAAGAGGGAATCTTGATGTATCTCCATAGGTAGTAGAATATAAACTCCCCACTAGTTAGTCATGATACATGACTCAAACAACCTAGGGTTGTGGTATATCATGTGGAGAGAATCCACATGAGCAAGAAGCATAGTCAAGGTCTCAAAGAACTTATTTAGATTGTAGAATATTCTAATAAATCAATGTTGAATATTGGCATGGGTAATTTTTTCTTGTTGTAAAGAAAAATTACACATTTTTTTTATGTGTTGTAAAAGTATAAATGATGGATTGTAAACTCATAGTTTCTAATTTAAAGAAACTACATTCTAGATTAGACCCAGAAGATGCTACCATGGGTAAGTAGCTTATTGGTCTCTAAAGGTACTTAGTGTACCTGTTGTATTTTATGCTTACTACTCAGCATATGTTAGAGTATCTTTGAGGTACAATAGAATAGGTTATTTATTGTAAATTATACCTAGTAGACCTACTATATATCTTGGGAATAGCTATGTGTATTGTGGTTAGTACTACAGAAGCAAAGTGTTTTTCAGCTAGTACTACAGAAGCAAGGTGTATGTCAGAGAGTACTATAAAAGAAAAGTGTATTGCATATAATACTAGCTGCCGAGGAGTAGAGTAGCTTGGTATGCTACCTACTAGGGTGGAATACTTGAGCCTACATATATTAGGTATTATAGTCAATATTTCTGAAAACCTGGTGTTTCATGTTTAGTTAAAACACATTAAGATGAAGTATGACTTGATCGAAGTCATGGTCATGTAAGGTAAGACATCAATACATTGCTACTGATGAAACAAATTGCAGATCTATTGACAAAGCCAGTGCTAGTGACAAAGTTCAGATACTTCCGAGATAAGCTTGGTATGAAAAAAAATGCCTGATATGGAAGACAATGCCTAGAATAGAAGAGAATGTGTGACATGCCCCAATTTGCAAAACAATTTAATGTTATTGAGGAACATTATGTTATATTTTATGCTAAGTTTGTAATTGATGACCAAGTGGGGTCAAGGATAATTNAGAATCTTTTATTTATAAATAAATAAATGATGAGACATCAACTTCGGGAAGCTATTAAAAGAGTGTTAACATGTCACTTGGTGGAAGAGATTGGGTGGAGAGTATACTGACAAGTGGCAACATCCTCAAACTAATTCTAACTGTTGCAGGTGGCAACTTCCCTATATGTGTGGTCATGATTCCCCAAGAAAGTGGAATTGGAGCAGGTGGCTCATTGAGTAAAAACTGACCCAGAAGACCTAAGCATTGTTATAAAACTTCCCATTGAAGACAACTGAGGCTGCTCATTTTCTAGAATTGTGATCATTCAGGGTGAATGAAGTGTACATGAGAAATTCGATGGAGGGGACTTATTGAAGTGAGTTTGAGGGGTTAACTGCTGAGAACTGAACTTATGCAGTTGTTAGGCTGAAGTTCTTACTGCTGTAAGGAATGTAAGAAGGATTGAATTACTGTTGTAATTTGACCAATCAGGTGACAAAAGGTCTTAAGGATACATCCTTCACCTAGTACTCTACCAGGAGGACCAGGAAACAGGCTCGGGGGTCCGGAGGAAGTGCAGACTAAGCTTTCTCTAGGTGTTGGTTGGGAGGAACAGCCTCCTTAAGCTGTTGTCACCTTATCATTTGACATGTTTTTATCTATTCAGGTTATTTATAATTTATTTACTGTTTCAGCAAATGTTTACTAGTTTTTCAAAGATATGCATGTTATTATTTTGTTAGTGTTTATGCAGAAAACAGTATTGTGTATTGATAAAATTAGTGATTGTATATTATGTTTAAAACAATAGTATTATTGCTAAATGAAATGTAAATAGAAATAAATTAACACACTGTATTTTTCCACGCCTTGTATAGGCAGTACTCTAGTACAGTTGGTTGATTAAGTAGATGTGATGATTTATTTATCAACTCTAAATGAAAAATGTAAATGATTTCTTTTATAGTTTGTATGTGAATCATTACATAAAATAGCAGTACTTGCTCTATCTACTGAAAGTATCTATATTAACTAATTTTCAAGAAAAGAACTGAATATATATAATAATCATTAGTAGTCACACTATTCACAGAAATATTACTAGTAATAATATTATTATGAACATAATAAATAAAGTCAAATAAACCAATATAGGAACAGTAAAGATATTGGGTTTTACCTAGCTGATACTTCATAGGTTATATAATAATTTATTCCAAGTCACATTTATATACTGTTTTCGAAATACAGATGTTGTTTTACTGTATCCCTTGAAATTTACTTAAGGTTTACAACAGGTAGGTTTTATCCCTAAGAACAGACTTTCACATTTTTAATATTAATATAGAATTTAACAGCTGTAAATAATTTCTATTGAAAGTAAAAATAGAAAACAGAACTAAACCATTTCTATAAAAATCCATCTCATTACCGAACTATAGGTAACTAAAGATAATAAACATTCTGAGAGAAAAGCCAAGTAAGTAATTCACCTAATAACATGTATAAATTTCAAACAGTAAAAATCACTATAAATCATTTATATCAAATGAATTTGTAAATTAAATAACCCTGTTAATAATTCAATAAAGACAAAATTAAATAAGACTAATGGCTTATGGTCTTTATAAATATAGGTTGAGGCTTAGGCCTGTTCAAAAATTAAATTATACAAAACAGTAAAATGAAATAATAACCATTATTTTTCCTTACAAGTGGAAAACATTATATCCATTTACCAGTCTCGTTGAACTAGACAGTGATTGAAATATTATCATCGCAGCTTAAGCCAAGTGTGAAAAAAAACATAACGTTTTTACATCTCCAAGGTCGTAAGGCACTTTCAAGAAAATCACAAGTCACGGCTGCTACAACCTTTAAGGTTTCTTGCCATAATATTAGGGTTTAAAAGTTATACACAAACAAAACAACATGAAGAACAACCTAACAAGTAAAAACCCAGGCCGAATCCATAACTAGCAGCGAAGTATTCTCATCTTCCAACCACCACATCAATGCAGGAGAAAACCCTCAGTGCAACCGGGGCTTACCAAGGTTGCGTGACCGTGAATGAGAGATTTGTGCTTTCAGCTAACCCCATTTTCCGTGAGAGGAGTCCTGCACAGAAGAACAATATTTTAGCTACAACATTTAAATATTTTAAGATTTATAAACCTTCTTAAGTATAAAACTTGACCGGTAGTTACCTGATAAGAAAATCGTTGGAGAAGTCATGGACACAAATAGCTATAGCAACTCGATGGCACCTGAAAGAGGATTACCCCAGATAAATTTGTTGTACAGCTTACAACTAAAACTCTAAGTCATGAATCTAAAGGAAAACGAGCAACATTCCAGCTGGAATGAAGAGCACTCCTTTACAAACTCTTTCCACTGTTTTCTGTCTTAAACACCAACTCACGGTTCTTGAATCAGTGAAGAAAAACAGTTCTACAGTCACATCACTCCACAACAGCCTTTAAGATTTGAAAATTTTACCTTATGTCCTCACCAAACAACTCACAGTCTTTCTTGTTTGAAGGCAGTCTGCATTCAAAAGCTATTGCAGAGTCATGGTGGCCACAAGCTTGCAGCTCTGCCGCACACAGTCAAAGGAACCCTCTCTCTCACAAATGAAGGGTTAGGGCAAAACTTAAATTCAACTTAACCAATGGATTTTACACCTCCACGTGTCCACCGATATTTTTCATCCTCGTGGGTATCATTTCAATAGTCCTGTATGCAGTTTATAATCTGCATTAATATTATACAAATCAAATGTTAATCATTAAAATAATATCATATTTGATTTCTAATAATGTATTGTACTCTGATCATTTCGATTCCAAATCTATCAACCATAGTAATAAGAAAAGATTGTTCTTTTAGGGTTTTTTTTGTAATTCATGATAGGGTAGTGTCTTTTGCTAACCTTGTTTTATCAAACGTAGGTAAAGGACAAGTTTTAACCATAAACTACTTTAAGAAGGAGATCTAATGACTCCTTGAAGTAACTTTTTTATTTGTTAAGAGTTGGAAGGTAAAATGTTAACTAGAACCTAAGCTATAACAAGATATCCTCTATTATTGTAAACCAACATTCTTATCTCAAGATTTTACTAAACAAACTTGTGTAAATGTATAATTTTATGGCTAAAAGGTACACCAGAATTTGAGGTGTAAGATACAATAAGAAGGAATCAAAGTAAAAACTGTAAGATTTTTAAAAGGCATTCTTCCAACTAGGATTAGAATCTTGACCCACTTCTTTTAATGCAATGTGTATTTGGGTATGCTAGTAAATGCAGTCCATAGACCCATATAAGAATCTCAGTGTAATTCTAGCATCCAAACTTTGAGTAATTAGATTGCAGTAAAAGTGGTTTTGGGTTATTTATTGAGAAAACAGTGTTTATAAAACCCTAGAACAAGCATAAATGTGATAGACACCAAACGTTGTTGAATGATCTAAGCATCAAGATGTGAACTTTATTCTTTCTATTTAAACTCTAGATTATAATTAATGTAAGCAAGAATACCAGTGTTCATTAGAATTTTATTCTTAATCATCCAAATGATTTGATGTCATTTTGGTAGTATTTGATCATGCTTTTTAACCCATGCTTATGCAATATTTGTTGTAAAATATGTATGGAGTTGTGACGACTAAAAAAGATCAGCGTTGCCTCTGATGGAGACAAGCTGCATTTAAACATTCTAAGTCTAGCATCATATTTATGCTAGAGAAGTATCTTCTTGATCTGAATATATACATATTATTTTTACTGGAACATACGCTTACCTGTTAAAACATGTAAAGAACCATTAGTCCCACTATGTTAGCTTTAAGCTAAGTAAGGCCCGATCATCCCTAAGAAACTTTCCCCTACTTGACAAAAGAAATCAACAGTATACCTAGCATCAGTAAAATACAAGTTTCTTTTCTACTTTCTGGAAAATTACAACTGCTAAGTTGAAAATAGTACTAACACAATTTTTAAAGACAATCCTCTAGATAATACAAATTCTTATAAAGGAGTAATCTGTGTTTCTCTTACAAACTATTTTATTATCTGCTAACAGTTAGGGGTACTTTAGCGGTGACATTTGACATTTTATGTCAAATGAAAATTTTTAAATTTTTATGAATTTTTGAGTTATTATAGAATGGTTCCCTCTCTAAGAGTGACTATTGAATGTACAACATCAGGATTCATTCTCTAGACTTGTGTTGTATCAAGTCTTATCTATATCCTCATATGATTGAGGTGGTGATGCTCATATTGTAAATTCCTGTGTTGTATCAAGATTGTAGACTTGTGTTGTATCAAGTCTGGACTTGTGTTGTATAAAGTCATTTGATTCTCATAGATGGTACCCTATGAGATGGATCTCCAATAATGGATATGGGCTTGTGAGTTATATCAAACTATGATTTTCATGTGTTCATCCAGAGAATGGATACCCATTGAGGCGGGCCTCTAGTAATATAGGTAAATGTTATGTAATATATTACTAACCATGGTCATTCAATATGGATAAATCTATTAAGTATCCTCTAGATACTGATCACCTCTAGAGTGAATTACTTTAGAACATGACTATATGGTCTAAGAGTAATATAACATGATCATAACATGTGATAATTCTTATGAGTATATTATGATATAATGAATTAATGTTAACACGTTGACCGTGCACTAAGATAAAGAGATAATAACAAAAGTATAGAAATAATAGATCAATGCTATGAGCAATGATGCTAAGAAGAAGCACAAGAAATAGATCTTGCTACTAAGAATTCTCACAAGCATACACAAGAAAACTAGAGAGAAGAAAAGAGATTGAATCACATGAATGAAGAGATGAATATTGGTGTGTATCCTTCCATTGAATAATGATGAATAATAGTGTACATAAATAGTACATCCCTCATAGGAAAATCAAGTTGTATGGAGACAACTCATAAAGCTCAAAAAGGTTGACTTACCAAAATATAGCAAACCCCCATAGGTGGCTAAAGCACTTCCCAAATCTATCAAAGACCTAATGAATTGGAAAAAGCATGAGTGAGTTGTCAAGGAGATGTAAAAAACATGCTAATCCTAGAAAATGAAGGAAAAGTCATGAACGATGGGTTGGAAACAAAAGGACCCAGTTTCCTAGTTTGACTAGCTTTACCTTATCCATAGAAAAGCAGGAAAAGCAGAATCTGATGTAAAGTGTTGTATACTAATTATGGATGGTAAAAAGGTGGTAAATATCAACACATAATTAGAAATAAATCATTCCTAGGATATAGATGGCATGTATTGACTTATGTTGCAAGTGGATGCCAACTAATTAAGCTAGTGGGTGAATAATTAATCAAATAATGATTAAATATTTTATCCTAAGTTATGAGTGGGTTTAATATATTCCAACACCCCCCTATAAGTCTGACTTTATGATGGTATGACAAAAAATATATATGCATATAGGGCCCAACAACAAGGCTATGGTCACCCTTTAACAATTATTATGTCCAGAAAAGTGAGGAAAGAGGAAAAACCACATGGGGAAAATCCTCCCTCAAGATAGGACAAGGAAAAAAATTTGAAATATGTCTTCAACATATCTTCATCTTCACTTTAATGAGCTAAATGAACTACTTCTGGATGAAGGACTTGCTGAAGAAATCATGAACTCCATGATCATGCGCTAGAGTGTAGAACCTGCAAGAAGAAAGAGGAGAGACTCCTTGTATCTCATCAATTGATGAAGTAGGAGAATTATCTGAATGCTTCTTTATGCTGTCAAACTCTGATCTTAAAATATAATCTGAAATGGAAAATAGATCTGTGCATACTCCTTTCCAAAGAGTACAAAAATTAAGACAATTTATTTCACACCCAATTCCCTGAATAGATGAAAATTGTGATGTGAATCACATGTCAATATTCCAATATGATGTAGCACCTTTCCATATCTGATATGAGGCTGATTAAACTCTGATATATAAAAAACATTAGCATATGGAACAGCAAAGACAAAGGCTTCAGTGACTCCATGAGTATATAGGGCTAGACTAGGAAAATTATGAGCAACTGGAGAAAACTGATAGGTGTAAAAATATGAATGATGGATGGGAATAAGATCTGAACCATAAGTGTTTAGAAAATATAAAATAATGTTTAATATTAGTCCAAATATTACTAAGGTCATGGATAACCAGCCACTAAAATATAAGAAAGACTTCAAACCATGTAAGATAAATATCACTGCATAAGAGACCAATGAGGAATCAACTAGTAAACTTGGGATTTGTATAGTCTTTGGATTATTCAGAGGTATGGTATATGGTACGAATGGTGTTATGATATTTGTATCAACCTGAAAATATAATTCTAAATCATAATCCAAAGGATCACATATAATCATATCAGTAGACTCATGGGAATACACCGGTAATGAATCCTTTGTATGAAACAAGGAAAGAATGAGATGTTCACAATCTTCAAGGAGGTTCTGAGTATTGATGCCAAGAACAAAGGAGGAGATGCTGAAGCACATGAGATAAAGTAAGGTAAGTGGTATGACACAAATAAGGCTTTATTTGGATAAGAAAACATCCTAGAAATCACTAGGTTGCGCACCATCAATGAGGGAGGTATGCACAAGGTGTGAAGGATCTAGCACATAGATCTCAGAATCTAAGATAGTAGATTTAGAGAACAATGAATGGGTTATAGTATCATCATCAATATCAATATTTGATCCATGTGTTACTTCTTTTTCATCAATAGTATCACAAGAAGAAAAATCACCTTTAAGAGACACAGAAAAAGATGGCTCTTCAATATTTGCTTCTTGATTGAAGGAGGAAGCATTCAAATCAAAGAGGGCAGCAGCAACATGAACTATACGAGAAAATTCTTCAACATGATAAAATTCATCAGAGAATTTAGAGGCCAAGAAATATTGATAGAGAGAACAAGAGGAGATGTTGGGTTTGCTCCAAGCTTCATCTTATATTTCTTGTAAACCAAAAGCTTTGTCCAAAATTTCCCAAAGCTCAAATGGAAATTCAGCAGAATCTATGAGATGATGTATATTTGGAGACATTGCCAAGAACATGATTCCATAATCTCTATCACAATTATTTATCCTATCAATCTTCTCTTCATAAGACTTAGGTTCGCTCAATGCACCAATGGAGACATCAAAGAGACATTGTCTCTTCAAGTATGTGCTCATATTTGGCTTCCAATCAGCATAGTTGAAAGGAGATAGTAGAGGAACTTTTGAATCCATATAGAATTTGTTAATATTCTCTAGGAGATACTCTCTGCAAGCTGCAAAACAAACTAGGATAAAATCTTGTAAGCTAGACAATCTCTTCTTAAGAGAGGGATAGGACACTGGATGCACTCCTCAACTCTGTAGAACTTGATCAACCTTGCTGCTCTAATACCATGTAGAATATGGCAAGGTTGTGCTCCCTGTAGCTATAATACCATGTAGAAATAATAGATCAATTCTATGAGAAATGATGCTAACAAGAAGAATAGGAAATATATCTTGCAACTAATAATTCTCACAAGCATACACAAGAAAACTAGAGAGAAGAAAAGAGACTGAATCACATGAATGAAGAGATGAATATTGGGGTGTATCCTTCCACTGAATAATGATGAATAATAGTTTACATAAATAGTACATACCTCATAGAAAAATCAAGTTTGTATGGAGACAACTCATAAAGCTCAAAAAGGTTGACTTACCAAAATATAGCAAACCCCCATAGGTGACTAAAGCACTTCCCAATTCTATCAAGGACCTAACGAATTGGCAAAAGCATGAGTGAGTTGTCAAGGAGATGGAAAAAACATGCTAATCCTAGAAAATGGAGGAAAATTCATGAAGGATGAGTTGGCAACAAAAAGACCCAGTTTCCTAGTTTGACTAGCTTTACCTTATCCATAGAAAAGCAGGAAAAGCATAATAAAGAAGAATTTGTTGTAAAGTGTTGTATACTAATTATGGATGGTCAAAAGGTGGTCAATATCAACCGAGAATTAGAAATAAATCATTCCTAGGATATAGATGGCATGTATTGACTTTGAGGTGCAAGTGGATGCCAACTAATTAAGCTAGTGGGTGAATAATTAATCAAATAATGATTAATTATTTTATCCTAAGTTATGAGTGGCTTTAATATATTCCAACAAAAAGAGAAATCAAGATATAAAGCTACAGTTATAAGAATCTAGTCAAAATATGAATGGCTCAATCAATGCTTTAGTTAAAGCATCAGTTGGAATATTAATGTATTCATTCAGTTAAGTAATTAAGAAACTTATAGTAGTCCATACAAAGTTAATAATAGTAAATAAATAAAATGTTTTTCATGGAAGACACTTAAGTTAAGCGCCATAACACTTAATTTAGCATGTTAACTAAGTGATCAATCTTTAGTTAGAGATTGAGTTCACTCCAAATTAGTTAACTATCAATCAATGTCCATGATTGAAGGAATGGCGCATTAGTTGTGCATGAAGAAGATTTCAATGCATGGATTGATTATTCCAAGAAGGAAATTCAAAATTGTAATGCATGTGTGAATAAATGGCATGCAACCATTCACCCTTGTTTGCATGGAAGTGTATTTGGCTTGTTATTAATATTCTACGAATATGGAAAGTTCATTACACTGATTATTATTCTCTATTTCTCCATTTTCTCTCTTATCGAGCAACATGCGTTTGTAATGTAAACCGGTCTCTACAAATCTATCTAATACATCCTTAAAGAATTGTCGGGTTTTTCATCCTCTCTGTTAAGAGGGTTTTCCCAAGTATATCTTATCTCATGTGGCTGAATGTTTTATGTAGATAATTTGATTTAGTGAGTCAAGTATTTAGAAATGTATTGTTGAAAGTTTCAAAGTTCGAATATATTCATTATTGCTCAAAAAATTAACAAAAGATTCATTAAAGAGGAAAGTATTTTAAAGAAATTTATAAGTACTTTACGATATATATATATATATACTTTTTCCTATTATGAATTTAGTAAACTATGGGTACTCATCCACCTTTTAGAATTTGACGACTCTATCAATGTCACTTAAATCATCATGCATGATGCCATTCTCTATAATGTGATTGGTTTTTTTAAGTTGATTTTGATAGTACATTTTTTGTTTTGAGGATCATTTTAGACCTCAAAATCTCCCAAAAGTTATGTTTATTTGTATAGGTTTCTTTTATGTTTGTTATATGAAAATATCATATTGGGTTAATTGCTTTCTATTTATTTGTATATGATGATTTTATGATTGGTTAACTAATTTTTCATTATATATATATATATATATTCAAATAAAAAATTAACATTTTTGTTAATAGTTGAATGGAAATTAAATTATTCATCTGATATTGTACTTCCAAAGAGTGGAGTTCAAAATATAATGTCTTAAAAAATTCTTAAGAAGATCAAAACTCAGTTTCCAAATCACAAAAGACATACTTTACACCTTTGCCAATCTAGGAACTAAATAGCACAAATAAATTATTAGGATTATGATTATGATTATGATAGATTATGATATTAACATGATTATGATTTTATTAGAACTCTTTTGTCGATCAAGGAACTAATTTGCACAAAGTATTGAATATCAGTCTCCAAGTATTCATATTAGTTTAGTTCCATTTGGTAACTGTATCATTAATTCAATTTTTACAAGACATTATCGTAGCCTAATTGGTTTTTTCAAGTTTTCAAAACTCACTTCTTGAAACACACACTATAATGGATCTCCCCTTCTCACTCCACTAAGTGAAGAAATCCCTTAAAAATCAACCACAGCAATTTAATTCAACCCACATAATTTCTCCACAGGAGGGCACAAAAGAATTTGCTAGCATAAGGTAGGATTGTTGGATAGGAAGCCATATAATTCCCATCATTCACTTCTCATCTAAAACATAGTTATTATCTATAGGGATGGATATTTTAAAAACCATGCATCATTAAGTGAAACATAATTCCTAGGGAAATAGGCATTGTTCCAAGAGTATGTTAATCACGAGGCAAAATATTTCTATTCTCTTAGGAGGGGGATACCCACCACCTGTTTAAAAGAGGCAACATTTTATTGTTCAAGGGAAAACTTATTTCGCACCACTTGACAAAGGTTCTTAGTGGCACTAAAATATAGGATATCTACCCTATAGGTGATTGTTGTGGGAAGCTAATGGTACTTAGATCATATTTCATCTTCCATTTATACCTCTCCCAGTGCCCCTCATTATAAATGATATTTTGTTACCTTCGCAAGCCATCTACGATGGGTTCACAACTGTCGACACAAGATCCTTTGGAAGGCATAGTTACAATTTGAGTGGAAGGACACTAGGATATAAGGATGCATTTCCATTTTATGTTGTGAATACATTATGTGCTCAACATTAATTATTTCACATTATATTGACACTTAATTTCAAGTTTGTTCCTAAATTATTTGTAGATTCTACCTTTCATAGGATTTTTTGTTCGGTTATATATATTTTTCTTTATTGAAAAAATACCTTATTTGGTTAGAGTTAAACATTAAAAATTTCAGTTGGACTATGTACGGATAGATTCTAACTAGACATCATTGGACCTTGTTCCCTCTCATGTTTCAAGAATAATTGAGAGTTGTAGTGGGTTCGGAAGGGGTGGAAATTGTTTAGAAGGTGTGTATGTTGTCTTATGAAAAGAGTTTGGGAACCCAAACCATGTTCAAACAATTAGAGAGCATGCTAGTATCACAATTAAGTTATATTTTGAGAAACAACCATTGATTACACAAGCTCAAATCCTACATGGATTGATAAAACATAAAACATTGAAGCATGCCACAAATATGTTGGTTTTTCAAGATACTAAAAGTAAAAAGACACGTAAGGCTATAAAAGAAAATATTCCAAAGGAAATATCTTCATTTGAAAAATCAAGAAAAACTAATTTCCAATCTACTCATGGGGAAATTACAACTGTTATTGTGGCACCGAGAACCTCAAGTCAAATGGTGGCAACAACGTCAAAATTGTTCCATGTTTCAAGAAGAACCTTGCACAAGTATACTAAATTCAAGGTCTGTATACATGAAAATGATGAAGATATTTATTGGGATCTTATTTATAAGCAAGCCTATCGAGATAGGATTTTTGAAGTAATTATAGAGAAGGTGGTAGAGTTTTGGGACAACCATTCTCATGTTATGCTAGATAAAAATCATCTTTTGCGACAACATTTATCCAAAGGCGTTTATGCTAAGCATTGTAAACATGTTATTGAGATGGAATGAGTTGCATTGTTTGAGGGATTTCAAGAAATCAATCCCAGTGTTGAGATCACAATTAACATGTTTGATTAATTGAAACCCTAGCATATTAGGCTGAATACAATTCATGATTCTCGTTGTTGTCGATACCATCATTCCAACTCTATTACAACACATTTATATATTTTTTCAAAAGGCACTAGTAGGTGAACTATCTCCCCTCATTGTGCAATATTTTATTTCTAGGATACCATGTAAAAATAATCCTAAAGAGATTCTTTTTAGTAAAATATCTATAGGTGGAAGAAGATGCCTTGAATGTGTGATTCCCCCCATGTTTTACTGTGATTTGAATAAAGTAGAAATTTGAAATTGAAGACTAAGTGGAAAATATTTTATTATTTATTTTGAAATTGTGCAAGATAATAACTGTCATTTGGTCTCATGAGAAGGCATATGTAAAAGACAATGTTGAACACTATTAATAATATGTTGGACAGTTGGAATGGCCATGTTACAACTTGATAAAGCATGACCCCATAGGTCAGAATAAATGACCTGTTGTTCAAGAGATGAGAATGAAAAATGTCAAGAGACAATTTTGAGGAACAAACCCTGTAAAATATAGGAGGTGATCCAAGGACGACTAAATCTTAGGGAGAAAAAGTTGGGACTTAAATAATACCTAGGAACATGACTATATATATGCATATGTGTTAGGGAAGAACATTTCCTAGTAGGAAGGAGGAACTTGTTGTGTGAGAACCTTTTATGTGTTAGGAATTTGTTTTGAGTTGTGACGTTTGTTGAGTTAAGTAAGAGTTGGTTCCAATTTGATTGAGTAAGATATTTTCCTTGAAAGAGAGCTATTGCAACCGAGAGCATGGTTTTATCCCATATGGTGTCATGGTTTGATCTAGAAGGTGATTGTTAAGCGATATGACTGGATGTTTAGTGATCCAGTAATGATTGGAATGTGGTTGTTCCAACTCTTTTTTCTCTTCAATTGTTTCAATTCGAAAATGTATAAGAAACTATGCACAACTTCTACTTGTTTCAATCTAGTTATTAAATGACAATTTCATATTATAGCTATTTATTGAGAAAATTGTAAATTCAATTTGTTGTACTCTATTCTAGCTAACTATATACTGCATCATAAATCTTGTTTTGTTTGTTAGAAAAGGTTCATTTTCCCTATTCCCTAACTGGTTAATATATATGGAGTTACAGGATGAAAATTTTTCTCTAATTAAGATTATTGAGCAGGTTAAATTATTTTAAATGTAGGCATGTTAGACCGTTCATTTATTACTATCTATTCTTGTTTGTTTCATATGTTTATACATGAAAGGTCATTTCAATCTTATATCTTATCTATACATATAAATAAAAATATTGTATTTTACAAACATCCCAAATGTATAAAAAGTGGTACCACATTTCTATAAACATAGTCAAAATACAATAGAACATAAATGATATCAATGCTCTCATCCTAATCATGAAATCAACTCTTTTCATAACCAAGTCTTGTAAATAGAAAACTATTATTCTTGTGCATAAGGAAATATGTAGTCGACATAATATTAACTTGTAGAAGGTTGATAGACCTAGGGGGTCGAATTCAATTCATTCCTTCCTATTTCAGTTCTATAATAAAACAAATCTATTAAAAAATCCCTACACAACTTACCAAATAAGCCATGTATTTTGAATCTAGACATAACATTTTCAACTTAGTGAATGTTAGGATTATAATCCTCCCTTGTCCAATTTGGTCAATTATGTCTAAATCAGGTGTCCTTTCAGTCTATATTTAGTCACTAGCACCATTGGGTCCACTTGTCTTAATTGGGGCACATGTACCAGTTACTAAAGTGTGGGGAACACTAATTGAGGCCAACTGCCACTGATCTTATTTGCATGCATCAGTTTAGGATCCTCCTAGATCAATCCCTACAAATTAGGAGCCACTGGGAGTGTCGAAACCAACCTCCATTAGTTGAGTTCAGTTGGTGACTAGTCAAGCTCAGTTAGGGGTCAGTTACATTCAGTTCTACTTAGTTAGTGCTATATTGGCATGGTTGCATGTAGGTGAGGTGCATTTACTCACCTACCTTAGTTAGTTAGACTAGTTACAACTGAATTAGACACTTGAGTTGGTATTTTGAACTCCAATAATGATTTAGACAAGGTCAGTTAACAATGCAGTCAAGTAGAGTCAAACCAATTCGAATTTCCTCACATGGATTCGAATTGCATGAGGCTATTTAGCCATTGTACTACATTGTAATTAATTATCTAATTACTTTTGATTGATGAAATCATTCATAGTTGCAAGCCATTTTTTCACTGTTTAATTCTTCAATTTCTGAGTAAAATAGTATGATCTATCTTGTGAGTTGTGTGTTGGTCCACATATCTATGTGCTCAATTTAATATGGTATCAAAGCCTCGGTAGGACAAGGCACTTCTCCTAACACAAATTCATACTTGAATTAAAAAAAAAATTGAGAAAAATTGCTCCTTCCAGTACTGCACCAGAAGCAGAGTATTTACCACTTAATATCCTAAGTAACTTGAATTATTGGTCAAGCTTGCTTGATAAACTATGTTGGGTGTGAAGAAAATTCCAAAAGTGCATGCTGTTGATTTGATTGTGTGATTTACAGGTTTATCAGTCTCCTTCACTGCATTCGCTACATCAGCTCAGTCTCCTTCACTGCATTTGCTACAGCGGCTCAGTCGCCTTCACTGCATTTGAAATGGCTCCTCCAATGGAGCTTCTCACTCCTTTCAACTACCACCAGTGGAAGGAGGGAATGGATATGCAGCTTTGCTCCAAAATACTCTTCAGAATCACAATGGAGACATAGGTAGAGATGGTTCATTATTCTAACAAAGAAAAGTATTGGAATAGGATTGATGAAGCATATGGATGCTTATTCCTCTCAATCTCTAGAGATCTTCTCTTCCACATCAATCGATTGAAGAATCCCAAGGAATTTTGGTATAAGATTGCTTCATTGTTTGATAAGCAGGATGACCTGAGGATCTATCAGCTAGAGAATGAGCTGATTTCTCTTCATCCAACCAACTTCGAAACACTAAATGAATTATTCACCAATTCAAGCACCTGGTGTTCCAGTTGAAGCTATGCAAGGTTGAGAAGGAGGATGATCAACTCATCCTTGCCATCCTCTCAAAACTTGGTGCAAAATACTCATTCTTTGTATCAACCTTTCATTGAGGGAAGCTCACTACTCCAAATTGGAGGATGCCCACTCTGAATGCCTTCATAGAATCTCTCACCCATGAGCATGATAAGTTGATCCAAATGGGGATCATTCGATCTACCAATAATCAAGCATTGGTTGATGGAGGACCTAAGGTTGCGAATGGTAAGGGGAATAAAAAATATGAGTCTCATGTGGAGAAAGAGAATTCAAATGAGCCTTCAGGTTTGAAGAGAAGCAAGAAGAATGGCAAACGAAAGATCCTTTGTTCTTACTGTGGAAGGGAATTTCATCCAAAAATCTCCTGTATGAGAAGAAAAATTGATGAGATGGCTCTTCTTCTAAAGAAACATAACATTATTGTACCTACTAGCACAAGGAAGGCTGACCATAGAGGAGAAAATGAAGAACATCAAGAGACATGCCATGCACTGAAGGATAGTTGTTCAACAGCACATGCCTTCCTCATTGATTCTGGATCTTCCAATAATATGGTTGCATCCAGAGAATAATTTTCTTCTTTGCAGTATTCTAATGGCCTTAGTATTCAGATGGGTAATAACTGTCAAATTCGAACCAAAGGGAAGGGTTCTATCAAGCTTGAACATGGAAAGTTCAAAGATGTGGTTTATGTTCCCTCCTTACCTGCAAATCTGTTATCTGTATACCAGATCACTCAAACTGGCCCACCAAAGAGAGTGATATTTTTTCTTGACTCAATGGAGATCACAGATATCTCTACTGGGAACATCATAGCGAAGGGTACTACAAATCATGTCTCCAAGGCATATGAGTTCTCGCACTTCATGCCATTTTCAAAACTAATGCACTCTCAGCTACCACTTGAAAGGGAAGGTAAAAACATTCCATCTACTTATTTTGCAGTTTCCACTAGTATTGAAGAACCAGCTATATCAGTTTATGAGATTGAGATTCAGGGTGATTCAGATCCAGATCCAGTCCCTACTCCTAAACGGGAAGCTAGGAAGATGACTAGAAATCCATCTGACACACAGAAGACAAAGAACCTTACGCTATGTCATGCAATCTCACCTCCTTCAGAGAGATGCAACAAACTTCCTTTGAGATGCTACATGGAAAGGTCTAATCATATACACTGCTTTCAGAAGAATAGAGTGGATCATACACCCCTTCATCAAGAAAGAGGCAAAGGTTACATTCCTCTTTCCTTCCATCATCATTTTGGGAGAAGATGGAGAAGTGTACAGGCCAGGCCCCAGGATACATGTGGACAGAACATCATGCATGTTGCTTCCCTACATCACAGATATGAAGGTTGTAGACACATATTTTCAAGTTTTTAAAACTTGAATCCCGATTCTATCTGCTTAGTTAGAGGGGGGGGTTTCCCATGTGGTTTTTCCCCAGCTCCTTGTATTGAGAAGTTACTTTACTTGTTGTAATGGATTACCTATGGTCTTAGTTACTAGGGCCCACAAATTTTCCAAGTTACCATTCAGGGGAGGTGTTAGGATTATAATCCTCCCTTGTCCAATTTTGTCAATTATGTCTAAATCAGGAGTCCTTTCAGTCTATATTTAGTCACTAGCACCATTGGGTCCACTTGACCTAATTGGGGAACATGTACCAGTTACTAAAGTGTGGAGAACACTAATTGAGGCCAACTTCCACTGATTTCACTTGTATGCATCAATTTAGGAGCCTCCTAGATCAATCCCTACAAATTAGGAGCCACTGGGAGTGTCGACACCAACCTCCATTAGCTGAGTTCAGTTGGTGACTAGTTAAGCTCAATTAGGAGTTAGTTACATTCATCTCTACTCAATTAGCACTATATTTTCATGGTTGCATGCATGTGAGGCATAGTTACTCACCTACCTCAATTAGTTAGACTAGTTACAACTGAATTAGACACTTGAGTTGGGATTTTGAACTCCGATAATGATTTAGACAAGGTCAGTTAAAAATGCAGTAAAGTAGAGTCAAATCAATTCGAATTTCCTCACATGTATTCAAATTGCAGGAGGCTATTTAGCCATTGTACTACATTGTAATTAATTATCTAATTACTTTTTATTAATGAAAGCATTCACAGTTGCAAGCCATTTTTGCACTGTTTCATTCTTCAATTTCTAAGTAAAATTGTATGATCTATCTTGTGAGTTGTGTGTTGGTCCATAGATCTATGTGCTCAATTTAATATGGTATCAAAGTATCAGTAGGACAAGGCACTTCTCCTACTACAAATTCATACTTGGATCAACAAAAAAATTTGAGCAAAATAGCTCCTTCCAGTACTGCACCAGAAGCGAAAATTTACCACTTAATATCCCAAGTAAAGGAATTGTTGATCAAGCTTGCTTGATCAACTATGCTAGATGTGAAGAAAATTCCAAAAGTGCAAGTTTTTGACCTTAATTTGTCTGTTTTATTGTGTGATTTATAGGTTTGTTAGTCTCCTTCACTGCATTTGCTACAACAGCTCAGTCTCCCTCACTACATTCGGTACAGCAGCTCAGTCTCCTTCAATGCATTCTAAATGGCTTCTCCAATGGAGCTTAACACTCCTTTCAACTACCACTAGTGAAAGGAGGACATGGAGATGTAGATTCATTCCAAAAGACTCTTCAAACTCACAATGGAGACAGAGGCAGAGCCGATTCATTATGTTGACAAAGAAAAGTACCAAAATAGGCTTGATGAAGCATATGGATGCTTGTGCCTCTCAATCTCTAGAGATCTTATATTCCCCATCAATGGATTGAAGAATCCCAAGGAGGTTTGGGATAAGGTTGATTCATTGTTTGATAAGCAGGATGACCTGAGGATCTATCAGCTAGAAAATGAGTTGATTTCTCTTCATCCATCCAACTTCGAAACACTAAATGATTTCTTCACCAAATTCAAGCACCTAGTGTTCCACTTGAAGCTGTGCAAGGTTGAGAAGGAGGATGATCAACTCATCCTTTCCATCCTCTCAAAAATTGGTGCAGACTACCCATTCTTTGTATCAACCTTTCATTCAGGGAAGCTCACTACTCCAAATTGTAGGATTCCCACTCTTAATGCCTACATAGAATATCTCACCCATGAGCATGACTAGTTGATCCAAATGGGGATCGTTCAATCTTCCAAAGATTAAGCATTGGTTGCTGGAGGACCTAAGGTTGCGAATGGTAAGGGGAAGAAAAAAGATGAGTATCCTATGGATAAAGAGCAGTCAAATGAGCCTTTAGGTTCAAACAGAAGCAAGAATAATGGCAAAGGAGAGATCCTGTGTTCTTACTGTGGAAGGGCCTTTCATCCGGGAAGCTTCTGTATGAGAAGAACAATTGATGAGATGGCTCTTCTCTGAAGAAACATAACATTAATGTACCTGCTAGTGCAAGGAAGGATGACCATCGAGGAGAAACTAAAGAACATGAAGAGACATGCCATGCATTGAAGGCTAGTTGTTCAACAACACATTCCTTCCTCATTGATTCTGGGGCTTCCAATCATATGGTTGCATCCAGAGAATCATTTTCTTATTTACAGTCTTCTAATGGCCCTAGTATTTAGATGGGTAATAACAGTCAAATTCAAGCCAAAGGGAAGGGTTCTATCAAGCTTGAACATGGAAAGTTCAAAGATGTGCTTTATGTGCCCTCCTTATCTGCAAATATGTTATATGTATACTAGATGACTCACATTGGCCCTCCAAAGCGAGTGATATTTGGTCCTGGCTCGGTGGAGATCATAGATATCTCTACTGGGAACTTCATAGCGAAGGGTACTACAAATCATGCCTCCAAGGCATATGATTTCTCACACTTCACATCATTTCCAGAACCAATGCACTCTCAGCTGCCACTTAAAAGGGAAGGTAAAAACATTCCATCTACTTCTTTTGCAGTTTCCACTAGTATTGCAAAACCAGCTGTATCAGTTTATGAGATTGAGATTCAGGGTGATTTAGATCCAGATCCAGTCCCTACTCCCAAGCGGGAATCTGGGAAGATGACTGGAAATCTATCTGACACACAGAAGACAAAGAACCTTGTGCTATGTCATGCAATCTCACCTTCTTTAGAGAGATGCAACAAACTCCTTGTGAGATGCTACATGGAAAGGTCTGATTAGCTACACTACTTTTAGAAGAATAGAGTAGATCATACACCCATTCATCTAGAGAGAGGAAAAGGTTACATTCCTCCTTCCTTCCATCATCATTTTAGGAGAATATGGAGAATTCTACATGCAAGGCCCCAAGATACATGTGCATAGAACATCATGCATGTTGCTTCACTACATCACAGAGATGAAGGTTGTTGCAACATATTTTCAACTTTTTTTAAACTTGAATCCTGATCTATCTACTTAGTTATAGGGGGGGCTTTTTTCCCATGTGGTTTTTCCCCCAGCTCCTTGTGTTGAGTAGTTACTTTAATTGATGTAATGGGTGACCTATGGTCTTAGTTACCAGGGCCCACAAATTGTCCAAGTTAGCATTCAGAGGGGGTGTTAGGATTATAATCCTCCCTTGTCCAATTTGGTCAATTATGTCTAAATCAGGAGTCCTTTCAGTATATATTTAGTCACTAGCACCATTGGGTCCACTTGGCCTAATTAGGGCACATGTACTAGTTACTAAAGTGTGGGGAACACTAATTGAGGCCAGCTGCCACTGATTGCACTTGCATGGATCAGTTTAGGAGCCTCCTAGATCAATCCCTACAAATTAGGAGCCACTGGTAGTGCCGACACCAACCTCAATTAGTTGAGTTCATTTGGTGACTAGTCAAGATCAGTTAGGAGTCATTTACATTCAGTTCTACTCAGTTAGCGCTAGATTTGCATGGATGCATGCAGGTGAGGCGCATTTACTCACCTACCTCAGTCAGTTAGACTAGTTACAACTAAATTAGACACTTGAGTTGGGATTTTGAGCTCCGATAATGATTTAGACAAGGTCAGTTAACAATGCAGTCAAGTAGAGTCAAACCAATTCGAATTCCCTCACATGGATTCGAATTGCATGAGGCTATTTATCCATTGTACTACATTGTAATTAATTATCTAATTACTTTTTATTAATGAAAGCATTCACAGTTGCAAGCCATTTTTTCACTGTTTCATTCTTCAATTTTTGAGTAAAATTGTATGATCTATCTTGTGAGTTGTGTGTTGGTCCACATATCTATGTGCTCAATTTAATAGTGAATCATTATTCATACTCAAAAGAACCTTGAATGAGGAGGAGTATTTTTAACCCTTTATAATCTAAATAGGTAAACAAAAATACAAATATATCATGCAAATGAGCGAAGAACGTTCTCCAAGTCAACCAAATCCATGAGCAAGAATAAATGCACCAAGAATATCATAGAACAAATAAACATTGAAATGGTTTACACAAATATAAATGGATAAGCATATACAAGGATATAAACTAGCTAAAACCCTTGTTTCATGTATCTATAGTATTAACAAGAATCATACCATGAATGGAGACTTCGTTTCTCAATTAACCATTTGCATAAATGCATTCAAAATAACAGTAGGCTTGACAAGCCATAGTAAAAAAAAATTGTCTAATGCTCATACTATATACGAGTTATAATCAAACCATGAAATGAACCCATAGCATCTTCATCATAAGAACCATAAGAACCAAACCCTCATGCCAAGGATGGAGAATGGAATTTGAAGTACCTAGATAAGCTCATGGCCCTAATAGGACCTTAGTCAAGCATGCCTTATATACTTTATACCCTACATAAAACCCAAGAAAAAGATTTGTTAGTCCGCTATCTTGGAGGGATTATGTAACTGTAATAGCTTAGTAGAAAATTTAGGTTTGCTAGGTTATCCCTTTCTTTTACTTGACAATAAGGGACCGATATTGAAGCTCAAACAAGGAAACACCTAAACCATGGAAGAAGGTCCCTACACCTATAAATATAAGGTTTACCATTAATAAAGGGATCATCAAAGAATCAAAACAAGAAAGCAATATAATGAGATAGTAAGGAAAATATTTACATGTAGACTTGTGCCAACCTGCTAGGGTTAAACCATCCCATGCAACGAGGGAGTGGAGAAGGTGATCATACTAACTAATGGGTCCCCTGAAAAAAAGATAGGAACACATCATCATAAAAATATATACATACAAGTATTTCAACTTAAATACTATAATAACGAAAATAATAGTCTACTAGGAAAATGAAAGGATGAATTCACTTCCATAGTTTATATGATAATAGTCTAAACATCATAAAAAAAGAACAAGCTTATCAATACAAGAAACACCACAAACTCATCAAGGTTATGATCCATAGGTCATACAAACTCTCTTTAATAACAACATACACCTCAACACTGACCACTGCACAATATGGGAGTATGCAAAGTCAATAATACCCACAATGAAACCATTGTACACTTCAAAAATGACATATATAAATCCATCTAGCAAAGAGAGTGAAGGGATTTACCTCATTCAAAATTTCGTGCCACCTAGATATATAACCGATCAATAAGGGTTTCCATGTTAAGTTGAGTTGTGAAAGGAACTAAATGGACTTGGTGCTAATAGAAAATGGAACCCGCATAGAGCGAGAATGGGGACGCTACAAAGGACAAGGTTATGAACATAAGGGAACACCATTTTAGAGCTAAAAGGGAAGTGAAGTGATTGACCCAATGACTAGTAAGGACGAAATCCATCCAATCTTTTCCAATGAAAAAATGTGCAACTACTACATGATGTTTAGGCATCTCATGGTTCTGATTAATCACTCTCAACCAATTGGAAAACCCATGATGCATTCGTAAGGGATACATTGGCCTACGTATAGAACCATATGATATAGAGTGTTACATGTCATGCTGATAGGGTGCATTGTTTGATCAGGAAAGAGCCTAGTAAGACCCAAAAACCCTATGGAAGAAAATAATACCATACTTCTAAAAAGCAGCCTTGTTTGAACCCTGTTCTTCTTCCTGCCTTTCCTTTTTTGGTGTTCATAACAATGAGCACAAAGGTCAGCATGCAGACTACCCTACCTGCAGAAAAGAACTTGAGAGACTAAAAATCAGAAATAAAGGAGTAAGCTTGTACATGATGTCTCTCCCTAGAAGTAGCCCTGGTTTCACCTCCATAAACCCACAGGGTGATACCTCGTTCCATCTAGGAAGAAATCTTCCTGATACTCCATTTCAATAGTTCGCTCATGATGGTATTTCTAAAAGAGAGTTCATGCCACATACATCATCAAATCCACATGAAAGTGTCTCTAATGAAATCAAGTTGCTTAATTACAACAATTATCAGCAACAACTAACTGGCCAAAACATCGATGACATAGCCTTTGATATTTTACTTCTCAGACAGAAAAAGAGCATATTTCCTTGCTCGAAGCTAAAATTGATCACTTGCTTGTAGGACAAGAAGAAGTGAAAGCTGCTAATATCTTAGCAAGCAAAAAATTAGAAAAAAGGCTAGATGTCCTAGGAAAACTGATGGCCAGAACACAAAATGTAAATAGTAAAAAGAGCACTGTAAGCCAAACTGCATTAGAGCTTGCAGCTAAAGGCCATAAAGTCAAACATGAAAGAAGATACTCTTTTGGAATGATGAGTATCCAAGAAGATGACCAAAGACCAGAATTCCTTTTTGATTAAGAAATAGAAGAGCTTCATGAGTTAAGAAATATGGTCTCCCAGTTCAAACAAATGCCAAATTCCCTCCTAGATAAATATTTATCGGCATTCTGAATCCCAAAAAGAGAAAATATTGGATCCTCAAATCCATACGACCAAAGTCATACTAATCCTCAGATAACAGGTCCTCCCCCTCCGTTTGATACTGAAATGTTAGATCTTCCTAACACTTATCCTTCATCAGTATCTCGTTCCATTAGTTTCGGGATAAATGGGATGAATAATTTAATCTCCCAAATGCCTGATCAAGATGTGTTGAACATACAATGTCGATCCCACGCCCAAATTAGATCTTCCATCCAGCTTCTATTAAATTGGGTTTTGTGCAAAAGAACACATGACAATACAATAACTATCCAACAACTAGCACTCCAGCTGGTTGTAGGATTTTTAGGGCTAGCCTCAAAATGGTGGTGTTGGATTCCCCAAGAGTCTAGAGAAGAAATGTTGAATGCAGAAGATGCGGACCAACAAATTATTGCTGCCCTTGGTAAAGAATTCTATGGTCTTGATGAAAATGAATATTATGAACATCTTGCATCTTTATTTATGTCAGCCAGAATCTGTGACCTAAATAAGAGTGAAGAATATTTTTGCTATATGAAAAAATTGTTGATTTCTTCTGGTAATATTGATAAGCCCGCAAATATGAAACATTACTTGAGAATCTTTCATGGCCATGTTCCTGATGCTGTTGAAAAACACCTTAAAGATAAAAACATCCCTCTGTCAGGTCTTTCCCTTGCCCAATTGCATGGATTCATCATGGAAACTTGGCGAGAACATTGTCTAGAGAAAAGAGTGGCTAAAGATTTCAAGCGACGCTCCTCAATGTTTTCCCCGGGTTTTTTTAAAGATGTTGCAAAAATGCCATATTGGGGGTGTGGCGCCCACAACCGAGGACACTTCAGGTGTGAATCATGTAGTTGTAAGAAGAAACAGCAGCCCAAATATACTAGTGCACCTCGATTTCATCCAAGCAAAGGCTATAAGCATAAAAAAGGCAAAAGATTTCAAAATAAAGCCTACTTTAAGAAAATATCTGAACCTGTAGATAAAGAAAAATGTTTCATCTATGGTAAAAAGGGTCACTGGGCTAACAAATGCCCAAATAAAAAGAAAAATCCTAGACTTGTTGCCATGTTTTAAGAAGACCTGGATCCAGCCTAGTGGGATCTAGCTTGGTGTGTAGTAGGAGACTAACCTGAAGGTGAAATTGTCTTCTTAACAGAAGAAGGATATTCCTCTGATTTCGACCATGCCTTAGACAAATTTGCTCCAAACTCATCTGAATCCTCTTCTTCTGATTCTGATGAAGAAGCAAATTTAGGAGGTTGCTCTGGTCCTCCTAATTTCAGTTTTTATATGTTCTCTTCCAACCCACCTAAGGTCTCCTCAGAATTTAGGATTGCTGAAATTGACAAAGAATTGTCTGAGACCCCAGTCTATCAATATATGAAAAGGCAAGATCTAAAAGATGAAAAAAGAAATCTTTTAACAAGAAGAAAAGCAAAAGAAAAAGAGAAATATGTCTCTCCAGAAATTAGCAAGAATCCAGCATTCTACCAGCCTACAGATTTATACAAAAGCTATCCTGATCATCATGAGGATAGACAAAAGTTTAGAAAAGATAAAGAAAATATGCTAAGACTACAGATCAAAGATAACCAATATTCCCTAAAGAAGTTGGTAAAAGAAATTGAAAAATTGAAAAGAATGCTTGAAATAACAACAAGAGAAAGAGACCAGTCCTCTGATGAAGAAATGTGCAGAGCCTATGCCAAAGCATTGCAGTCACCAAAAGCTGCTGAAAGTCCAAAACATTCTCGGCACACTATTGATTCAGGAATAGAAGACTGTCATAATGATAAACCATCACTAGGATCTCTAGGAATATTCACTAGTCCTAAATATTTCATTAAAATAAAGTTCATCCATCTGAATTCAAATCTTATGAGCTTGATTATTTGATAGATTCAGGTTGCCAAATGAATTGGGCAAAAGGAAATGCTATACCATCTTTTTACAGGGAAAAAACAAACAAACATGGTGTAGTCATTGAAGGAACTCCTATACAGCTTAAAGGACGAGTTCCATATTTTCCAATAAGCATCAATGGAATAAAAGAAGTTCTGCATCTCAATAATCTAGACGACCTAAAAGAAGATTGCATCATAGGATCACCCTTCTTGCATAAAGTCAGCCCCATTACAGTTGATGAGCCCAATATGAATTTTTCTTGTACAATAAATGGCAGAAGAGTTTCCACCCCTCTATACTATTCTACTTCTTACAAATGTAAGAATCTTGTTCCCCAATCCAACCCCACTCTCAATCTTGCAGAACTGTTCAAAATGGAAAGATGCATCGCCTATGCAAAAATGCATAAAGAATATGCCCTCTCTAAAATTTCCTCTAAACTAGATAAGGATTGCACCTCAGATTCACCTAATGCATTTTGGACCAAGGAAAAATACTTTGTTTCCTTACCTTTTACCCCCTAGAAAAACCAAAAGCTCAAAAAGCCTCTGCTGCCCTTATGTCTCCCCCAGAAAGAGAATTTTGTGCAAATGAAATCAAAGAACTCTTGGACAAAGGCCTTATAGAACCTTCTAAGAGCCCTTGGGCATGTCGAGCATTTGTTGTCAATAAACACTCTAAGATAAAAAGAGGAAAACCCATACTGGTTGTGAAAACCAGTCCGCTACCCTCTGCCTGATAAATCTAGTCTGCTGCAAAGAATAGAAGGATGCACCATTTTTAGCAAGTTTGACCTGAAGTCTGGTTTTTACTAGATTGGAATTGAAGCAAAAGACAGGTACAAAACTGCCTTTGTTGTTCCTCATGGACAGTATCAATAGAAGGTCCTTCCATTTGCCATTAGCATGCACCATCAGAATTCCAGAAAAGAATGGAAGATATCTTCAGAGAAAATAAATGGGCATTAGTGTACATAGATGATATTCTTATTTGTTCCAACAATTTGCAGGAACATTTGAAACATCTTCAAGAATTTTATTCTTTGGTTTTCAAACATGGATTGGTTTTGTCAAAATCCAAAATGGAAATTGGCAAAAAGGACATTGAATTTTTAGGACATAAAATAAGTAAAGGGCAGGTGATCCTTCAAGAACATGTCCTGGAGGTTTTTGCTAACTTTCCTGATCAGATCTTAGAAAAGGTTCAATTGCAGAGATTCTTGGGAAGCCTAAATTATATTAGGCCATTCTACAAAGGACAGGTAGATGACATTCATCTGCTATAGCAACGACTGAAGAAAAATCCCCCAAGATGGAATAAAGATATGACAGATGTAGTAAAGAAAATCAAAGAAAAAGTAAAACAGCTTCCCCCACTCTCACTACCACAAGGCTCGGGTCAAATGGTGATTGAAACAGGCGCCTCCAATAAAGCTTGGGGAGGTATTCTCATAGAAAAACATGGTGATCAAGAAGAAATATGCGGCTTTGCTTCAGGAGCATTCAAAAATGCAAAAATCAATTATCCGTCAGGTCACAAGGAAATCCTCGCAGTCTAAAACCTGTCAAGTTCATTATTAGAACAGATCTGAAAATAATGCCTGGTATATTCAAAAGAATGGACAAAAATGGCCGCCTCTTAGATCATAAAATTCATACACGAAGAATTCCTTTAAACCTTAAAGTTGAATCCATTTTTCAAGGAGAATTCTGTTGTATTCCTAATGAAGTCATGATCATATCCGATGTGGAACAATGTTTCTCAAATTTCTTATTTTCGGACGAGTTTGGGTTAGATAATGACTCTGACTCTGATAGATTCGCTAGTTGTACATGTGGGGAAAACCCATGTATTTGTAATCATGACAATGAATAATGGAAAGCATCATGGGCCGCTAACAGTAGCTCCACTATGTAAAAAGTCTAGTCTACTTTCAATACGTAGATTCTTTCACATGGCTTGGGTGACTTACCCAACAAAAGGTGCGATTTGATCCACTGCCATGAGATCCGAATCAAGTCCTTTTACCGATAGGTGTAAGTTTCGGGTCACAGGTTTACCAGCTAAATATGTATAAATGTTCCTCCCTGCATTTGGGAACCGAGTGTTTTTTAGTCTAGTAAGCTTTCTACATTTTCTCTGTGTGTCGCGCACTGTGTATACTCTCTCTCTGCGCCTCGAGTGATCAACTAGGATGAAAAGCAGTGATCTCACTTGTAATGAGTCTATAAAACATTAGAGAGAATTTGAGGTAAAAAATGGGCCTCAAAAGGACCAAAATGTACTATAAAAATCAACCAATTACATTCTAGTAGATGACATCATCCCCCATGGTTGAGGTGGCATTGCATGAGTTAAGAATGTTTATTTGTCACATTTTCTATGGTGGATGAAAATCCATAGTTAACCAAGGTAGTGGTGCAAGTACTTTTAAGTCATAAAGTGAAGTACTCACAATAAACGTCATTTCACACTTTTTCATAAAATAATATTATTGTTATTTTCAAGTAAAGTACTCACAATTCACTTTCTCATAAAATAATATTATTGTCATTTTCAAGTAAAGTACTCATAATTCATAAAAATGTCTTTTCACATTTTTTTATAAAATAATATATTGTCATTTTCATGTTTTTGAATTTTAAATTATATATTCACTCAATTGTATTTAATATCATAATGTTAAACTAATATATATATATATAATCTTGTACTTTTAAAATAAATTAAAATAATCTTGTACTTTTAAAATAAATTAAATTCATGAATGATATTTATATGAAAAAAATATGTTAGTTATGCATATAAATTAAATTCATTTTTGTTTAATTTTATTTACAAGTTCAAGACAAATAAATGTTAAAAGACAATAAATTTTTGGGAATTTACAATGAATCTTAGTCACATCATTCTAGAGTTATTTTATTAATTTTCTTTATAGTCAATTTAGAAAAGTAACTCAACCATGGTTATTTATATTGTGCATAAAAAGTAGTGTAGGAGGTGAGTTGTCATATATACCTACCCCGTAAAACCCCTAACTCATAATATTTTAATATATCTTATATTTTTGTAGTACATCTCTTAAGAGGCCCATTTTTTACCTCAAATTCTTTCTAATGCCAATAGCGTATGCTCTCCCTCTTCACTTAGTGTGATCAGCTAGGATCAGAAACTCTAGTTAGTGTAATTTTGCACTTGTGATGATCTTCGCCCTTTGAAGACGAACAAGTTTTTGAGTCTGTATTAAGAAGTTGCATTTTCTGAAGTCTTTGTCTCTCTGAAGTTGCATTCGCATTCAATCTTGGTGTCTCTTGGTGTCAATCCCTAAATGTTGGGAAGATTCCCCCTTATAAGGTGGTGAATTACTTACTATGTTGTGGTGTATTACATAGTATTCATGTCGATTTGGGTCTATTAGTGGATCTAGTAGCTGTTATTGTACACATTGGTCTCCTACATATATGAAAGAGATATTTTCATTTTAGTCGTGATTGTATCTTGTCTTGTCTTGTGTACTCAATGTTAGAGATAATGTAGAAATGGTAATGGAGATTTTCTATTGATAAGATGAGTGGTTTGTTAGTTCATTCTTTATAGGATCTTATCCATTATTCTTGGATCTAGGTTTGGCTTTGAGTTTCCTATATACGTAAACATTATTCATAATATAATTTGAGTTGAGTGTGTATCTCCTCCTCTATTATGTGCGAGCCTTTGTGCTCTGCACTTTCTCCTCTATGTTTTCTAATTTCGTATCAGAGCCATTGAGCATGAGTGAGAGCTTGATTGGCCTGTTGCTGTAAGATCCCTCCATGGCCTGCTGTGAGAGCCCTGTGTGTCCTATTGAGAAGCCCTTGGTGGTCTGATGTTTGTGGCCTGCTTTGAAATCCCATTGAGGCATGCTGACTGTGTTAAGAAGATAGTTGGATAAAGAAGTGTTGGGCGTGAGTGTTGAAAGGAGCCGTTGCTTTAATATGACTCGTGTCATCGTTGAGAGAAGCAGTTTCTATGAGGGAAATCGCCTAGAGGGAATCCATTGTTGTTGGTCGATGCTTGTACCAGAAGTTGGAGGAGAGGAGCTCATTGGAAGAACACTGGTGCGACAGTGTAGAGGATAAAAGCATGTGAAGGAGAACGTTGGTGCAATGGGCATGGAGGAAAACGTTGTAGGAGAAAACTGCAGTTGCATAATCGAATAGTGCAAGTGAGATTTGTTATGATCGTTGATCCGTTGGTGAAGATCAAACTTGGCTAGAGGCCCATGGAGCTGTTGTTTGTGTTGCAGACCATGGAATTGTTGCATTGGAGATTCTGTCTTTTGTTGGAGGAGAACGCTGCTATCACCAATGAAGTTGTTTTTATATTAAGAGGTGGAACTCCCCAACCTCTGTCAAAGTGTTGCAAACTATGAAGGAAAGTGTTGTTGAAGCTGCATCGTGAAGGGGAAATTTGCATGCCACGCGAAGAAGGGATTTACCGAGTCTATCGACGTCGTAGCCTAACAAGGGAGCCGCTAATGCTACACAGAGGAGAAAAGAGAGGTTGAGTGTCTGTTGTCGCACTGAAAATCACATGAAGGGAAATATTTATTCATTGACAATCTCTTGAATTTGATGCCATATTCAGTCACCGCTATATTCATAGGTGGAACCCCACTTCCAATCTTTGCAGAGAGTACTGAAGTCGATGCCAATATCCGCTGCCAATTCCTGCAGAGAGTGCTCATGGAAGGAGACCGCTACCCAATCAGCCACGTGAAGAAGTGACTACCCGCCACTGTGAAGGAGGACGGCTTGTGGAGAAAAATCGGGGTGTGGAATGTGACCCACAAAACCCCTGAAGCAAGAGAGACATGCAGTGGAATCCGTGTGGATCTAAGGACTACCGGTAAATTTTGAATGGCACTTACCATTGAAGCTATGAAGCCTGAAGAGAAGAGCCGACTGGTGTGGTTGTTGGATTTCCCAACTGCCTGCGTAAAGAAAATATCAATATGTCTTCTGATATGATGTACAATGCTGCAATAAAATGTGAAACTAAGCCTCGATATGATGAGGAACGACTTACTAGAGAAGGACAGATTTTAATTAAGTTGGAAGTGATGATGATAGAAAAAAAATTGGCTAGAGTTGCAACAGTTGAAGCAAAAATAATTGATTTTAATTCAGAATTGAAATACATTGCAGATTGGCTTGAAAATCCAAATGATGCTGAAAATATTGTCTATCCTTTTGATGGAGAACCCACCATGTTTGCAGGTGTTGAAGATGATATGCATCAAAGAGAGACATTGACACTACTTATCTATCAAATAATGTTGCAGCATTCCATTAAACAAGGCATAGTTGAAAATTTTGAAGAATTTGTAGAAGCTGAAGGAAAATCCAGGACAGGAGAGGTGCAACCATGATCCAGAATGCATATTAAAGTGAAATATACATCTAGGTGTGAATACTTCAAGTTATCGTGCAGGAAATGCAAAAAGACAATCAAGTACCATCTCACAGCAAGAAAGGTCAAGATGAAGTAGGAAGATAGAATGATTGGAGAGTACTAGGTTTGGAGTGCTAGGAAACTTAAATTATTAAATTGTTAAAGTTTATTTGTATTGTTATCCATTTCTCCATTAAGGGAGGATGTTAGATATAATGTAGAAATGGTTATTGTATTAAGGGAGATTTTCTATCGATAAGACGAGTGGTTTGTTAGTTCATTCTTTATAGGATCTGATCCTTTATTCTTGGATCTAGGTTTGGCTTTGAGTTGTCTATATATGTAAACATTATTCATAATATAATTCAAGTTGAGTGTGTATCTCCTCCTGTCTTTGTGCGAGCCTTTGTGCTCTGCACTTCCTCCTTTCTATTTTTTCTAATTCTCAGTACATTGTGTAAGGAGGTTCCTCCTTTGAAGAGGATTGTTTTTATCTATGTTATTCATTATTAAGGCATGGATTACTTTCTTTATGTATTTTTATGCTCTTTTTGGTGTCGGATCTCTTTCCTCGGGAATGGCTTTTACAAAACGAGTCATCTTGGTATTTTTGTTGCAACATTTTTTATATAAGGATTCAAAGATCGAGGGTTAAAACCCACTTCTAAACAGGCCAAGCTATCTCAAGTACAAAATTTAGATCATGATCCATTACGCTTTCAGAGATATTCGTAGAGGAATATAGGGATTTTGACTAGTACAAAACCTAGTCTAAAACATGTGTTCTAGTGAAAAAGGTCATATTTGAGGCATCCAATATCCAAATTGAGTGAGACCGGTTGAATTTGAAATAAGATAAACCAGGGTATATGTGGTAGTATTTTCAGCTACTAAAATGAAATATTGGACACATGGAATACCGTACAAGTTCGCTCTTCTAGATAGGGAAAAAATAAGAAGTGTTGGGATACTTGCAATAATTTTTTTTTGGCACATCCAAATTAGGTCATACCTATGAAATTGGAAACAAGACACATCAAGGTACCACAGGCCGAAGTTTCAAACCCAAATGAGTTGAAATTCAAATTTTACCTCAGTTACAATTCATCCATAAAACAGTCTTTTAATTTGGGTTTGAAAAAGGTACATCATTTTAAATTTGAATAGCTTTGAGCAGGAGGATATATTTGTGGTAAACCCTAGGGTGAGATATATATTTATTATTCAAAATTCCACCAAAAGGAAGTGGAAAAAATCACTCTCCACTCAAAGCCCTAGAATATTCATCCCCGATATACGATGAAATGGAAGACATATCTTTTAGAGTGTCCAAGTTGGAAGTGTTGGTTGTGGAGCCTAATCTTCCAGATCCAGAGATATTATTGATCAGTTGTGTTTGAATCCCAGGTTTACTATACACTCATCCCAAACAAGGAGTGTGGGGATCCAAGTATGTGTGTTGGCCAACATTTTTGCGGACCCATGGTATTGGGTTAACCGTAGTATTTTCCCATGGTATTTCCCCTATAAAATAAAGCATTGTAATACGACTGAGTATTGGTATTGTAGCATTGTAAACAATCTATGTGATTGTGTTAGAGATATTGTGACAGCATGAAGAAGAAGTGCAGTGGTATTGTTGTAGATTGTATCCCTTCATCTTTCTGGACGATAATAAAAGGACTCACAATTTATGTGTGGACATAGCCCATCTTTTGGGTGAACCACGTTATATTTGTGTATCTCTATAATGTGTTTTGCATCTTGTTTAATGATTTAACTGTATAATTGTTATTGTTCTGTTGTCTTGTTTTCTAACAGAAATATATGATCAAAGGAAATGTGAAAATGGATGACTTAGTTAAATTGGAAAATAAGATGACTAGTAAATAGGATCTCAAAGGGATGGATAGTAAAGAGAATCTCAAAGGTGTGGCTAGAAAAGAAAATATTTTAGAATTAAAGGAATTAATGAAGGATATAAAACATAGTTGTATTCCTCATGTATATACTCAAAAAGAGGATACGGAGGAAAAAAGGGACTTATTCGAGTCACATCTTGAGAAAATTGAAAAACAATTGGAGAGTAAGAATTTTCAGTCCTCAAAAGTTGATGATTCACTACAACATCATGGGTTCAACTCATGTCCAAGGAACTACTTTATCCTCAAGATTGACATGAGAAAGCATGATGGCAAGGATTCAATCACATGGATTTTTTAGATGGAACAATTTTTTGATCTACACCATGTGCCAACTTTGCAAAAGGTAAATATTGCATCCTTATATTTAGAACCTAGTCAATTTGTATGGTAGCAATGGCTTTGTGGCTGTAAAAGGGGATCTATTATTTATTCGTCTATATTCACAGAAGAATTGATTGCACATTATGGGGATATAAATAGAAACACCTTCTTTATCCAGTTGATAAATCTCAATCAAAAAGGTCCAATTATAGAACACATCAAGCAATTTCAGCAGCTAAGTCTTAGAGTGAAGAATATTTCAGAAGATAATTTGGTAGATCTCTTTATTGGAACCTTGAAGGATAACATTCAACATGAGGTGTGTCTCTTTGAACCATCATCCCTAGAGAAGGATTTCATGATGGCAAGGAAGGTTTAAAGAAAAAATATGGCGATGACTACTAGAAATACCACTTCCAACACATACAGGGAGAATGGTGTTCCTTCGAACCAACCTTAGAGGTTGACACCTCAAAAACTAGAGGAAAGAAGAGAAAAAGGTCTATGCTTTAATTGTGACATCAAGTACATTAAAGAACATAAGTGTGGAGAAAAGAAATTATTCTACATATAATGTGAAGAGGAAGAACAAAAAGAACATGAATCACCACAAAGGGATGAACTAGAATTGATTACTCCCACCATATCTTGTCATGCTTTGGCTGGAATTAACACTCCTCAAACTCTCAATATCAAAGGATATATCAAAAATAAAAATAAAAAGTAACAGGATTGATGGATTCTGGTAGTACTCATAATTTCATTCACTATGAAGTAGCCAAAGATCTCAATTTCTTTGTATATCCAGCACTATAATTTCAAGTAATGATTGCAGATGGAGGAAACATCAATTGTTCAGGGAAATGCCATAATATCAATATTACTATGGGAGAATATGTATTGAATAGTCCCATGATTTCTATCCCAATGGGGGTTGTTGATGTTGTATTAGGAATTCAATGGTTTCAATCATTGGGAGCAGTGGTTTTTACTTTTCAGAAGCTTTTCATGAAATTTTCCTAGGAAGGAAAAGAATTTGTGTTAAACGGTATCATAAGGAAACCAAGCACAGTGATCATCTCTAATGGTATCACAACATTATTAAAGAAAGGAAAACAAGGTGTAATTACACAGTTATACTCTCTAGATGTTTAAACATGTAAGGATCCTATTTCACCAGATATCCAAAGGGTCCCTAAAAGTCCTTCCAAGTTATTTTAATATATTCCAATAAGCCATCCACCTATTCAAGATTTGGACAATGTTATTAACTTAAAACTATGAAGCATTCCTTCTAGCATCAAACCTTACAAATACACCTATGTCCAAAAGAATGAAATGGAGAAGATGGTTGAAGCAGTGACAGGAAAATATACAGTTCAAGCAGTGGCAAATCGCATAGATCATCGATAAGTAGTTCTCCAAATCCCAACGATGTCAGAAAATAAGATGAATCTACAGGTAGGTCAACATCACCGTCAAAGGAATTTTGAAGAAGGACAAATCATATGGAAACCTGAACAAATCATTGAAACAAGGACCAAACAACTATGAAATCATGCTATTATTGAGTACCTCATCAAGTGGAAGAACTTACCATATGTGCATTTGACATGGGAAGATGAGGCCTTCATACATATGCATCCAAGCATTGAGGACAACACTTGTTTGAAGGGCAGGAGCATGTCGGGCACATTTTCCCCTATAGGGTGGCACATTACTCCCTATGTTGTGGTGTATTACATATTATTCATGTCATCTTGGGTTTATTAGTGGTTCTAGTAGTTGTTATTGTACACATTGGTATCTTGTATATATGAAGGAGATATTTTCATTTCAATTATGATTGTATCTCGTCGTGTCCTGTGTACTTAGTACATTATGTAAGGAGGTTCCTCCCTTAAAGAGGATTACTAATTATCTCTGTTATTCATTATCAAGGCATGGATTTCTCTCTTCTTGTCTATTTTTTCTCTTTTTATGTTATTTCAAGGACTTGGTTGCATAACACATGGTGGTTTGTTTCTACACTAAAATGTTCTCCTCAAACAGGTTTCACGTAAGTCTATAAAAGTTGAGAATCGAGGCATCCAAGTGGCCTTATAATGTGTTACACATGATAGAACCATAGCATTATGTTACTTTCAAGAGAGAACTATTCATTTGTTTGATTCTGCATAGGAATTCCCATGCACGGAGATCAATAAACAATCATGATATGCAAGATTGGCCCAAGGAAATTCAAAGTTTTTTTAAATATGCTATTGTCCTCTTAACTTTTGGTATGGAGGGAAGCTTATTTGGCACAGATAGATCAGTTTCCATGCTTTTTTTATAAGCCACTTTATTTTTACTAGAATGGGTCGAATGATAGTGGATATTGGAAGTGTGACTTCTGACCTGGCCAAGGGATTCGATGGCATCACATCTGTGTTTGAAATTTTGGAAAGAGATAGCCATATACACCTGGATTACCATGAAGGAACTAAGCCTGAGAAATTCCAAGGTATTGTGGAATTGAAAATTGTATATTTTGTCTATCCAACTCGTCTAAAAGCCATGACCTTGAGAAATGTGTGTCTTGAAACCAATGCAAAGATCAGCGGAGCCGTAGTTGGAAGGAGTAGGTGTGGTAAGTCCACCATCATTGGAATGATAGAGAGGTTCTATGATCCACTGAAAGGGGTTTTATTCATTGATGACCATGACATCAGGAGCTTCAATTTAAGTCTGCAAAAGCTGCCAAGGACCATGAGTTCATTTCATAAGTAGATTGAAATAAATCCTCTAACCACCGTAAAATTTGTTTTTCAACCATTGAAAGTTTTGTTTTCCAATCATTGCATGTTTTCATACTACTAAAATTCGTGCATTGATAATATTTCAGGTGCATGAAGGATGGATATGACACCTACACGAGTAATAAGGGAACACAATTGTCTAGAGGACAGAATCAAAGAATAGAAATAGAAATGGAAATTATAAATAATCCAAGCATCTTATTGTTGGACGCGAAAACTAGTGCATTTGGATAGTCATTCGGAAAACATAGTCCAAAAAGCATTAGATGGAATTATGGTGGGAAGAACGAGCATGGTTGTAGCTCATCATTTGAGCACAATACATAATGTTGGTTGTATAACAATGAATGAAAATGGGAAGGTTGTTGAACAAGGAAATCGCACTTCTCTTATAAGAAAAGGTGGAGGCAGTGCATATTTTGGTCTAATTCAAATGAATGAACCACATGAGCCAATTAAACAACCTATAACCTGAGATGCAATATTGTTACACCAAAATATTGTCATCACCATGAAAATCATACATGTGCCTCTAAGTGTGCCCTAATACCTGAAGCATTAATGTCAAATTGCTTGGGAAAGAGGTTTTACCCTTCAATTTTCTAGTTTTACAGAAATGACGCACTTTTATTGTCTACAAAAGGATTCAAACCCATGTTGACACACCTTGCACACTAACAAGGTGTGCCACTGACTCTCGTTGAATTCATGTAGCATGCATCACCCCTTCATAATGCATGTTTCCCCTTAGCAAAGTGCAGTACTTATCATTCGAAGGAAAAATAAGAAGAATCAAGAATCTTCTAAAAAGAAGCTCGCATGGAGGATTTTCCCAACAGATTAGTGTGAATGTCATTCGAACCTTAAACCGCTTGGTATGATACCTTAACCTTCTCTATTGAATCCTCAACTCCCTCTATCCTCTTTGGCCTATATATACAATATCACCCCTCATCATTGGAGAGGAAAATATAAAGCACCCAGATGTTGTTGAAATACTCCTAGAGTTGAGTTTCTCATTTCCATTAGAGATAAGGTTGGATCTTTGAGGCAAATTCTAGTGGGAAGAAGTTGCAATGTCAAGGAAATGGTTGTAATCTCCCATTTTGTATTCTTATTAATACAGTAACATATACTCTTTCGATAAATATTTATTGTGTTGTAGATCTTTAGAACTTGTTTCATTGACCACTTGTTTAGATTAATCAATATTACATATTTCTTTCAATTATGTTTCCACTTGTTTGTCCTATGTTATTTTGCAGCTAGAGATTGAAGATCACATCAAACAAGGATGAGCTACTATAGTCGAAAGGTAAGAATCTATTGTTCTTTTGTACTTTGATTAATCTAGTAAAGAGTATATATTATGTGAGTTTTGTTCTAGATACAAACCATCTTGACTAGAAATCTTTGTCCTTGTCCACATAGACAAAGTGTCTTGAAAAAAAATGGTGACTCCACTGGGGAGAAAATCCATAGTATTTGAGTTGTTTAGTTTGTAATTTTGATTTTTTTTCTCCTCTTAGAGATATTTAATTTACCTTGTTTCTATTAGATTTTATCATTCAAGCTAGCATTATGTTAGGATCTTTAACTGAGAGAATAACAAGTACAGCAATCAAACACAAGAAACAATGAACACAGTGTTTTTCCTTAAGGAAACCATAAATGGAGAAAACCCCGCAACTTCCTCAGAGATAGAATCAACGCCAAAAGTAAAACCCCAAAAATAGTAAGATGATATCCCGACAACAGTCACCTCTTTCTTCCTAGCCCCAGTGTCTTTTTCTTCCTCAGCTATGTGCTACAACTGAGTGCGAGTGAGTGTGTACTAAATAGAGAGGCTAGCTCTCTATTTATACTAATTCCTGACATGACTAAACCCTACTAGGGCCGACTTTTCTAAGAGATTCAAATAACCCTAGTGCCCCGGAACTACAGGGACTTTAATGCTTGATCAATAGGAGGGTTACCCACAATAACTTGACATGACTTGTTTACAATATAGAACCTCCCGATAGGAACATCGGGGCATGACATGGCTCAAGTACATTACAAATACATCCCAGAATAAACATCAGGTTACAATACATAAGAAATACAAGTGAATACATTCCGAAGTTACATATACATCAACACTCCCTCTTAACTAGGAAGGTATTCTCTCAACACAATTTTTCAGCACAAGTATTCTTCTCTGTATCATTTGGGTCATCGTCAAGTTCTCATCATCTTCATCTAGATCTGGATCATCATCACTGGATCTAGATCATCACTTGATTTGGATCATCACGGGGTCATCATCACTGGATCTGGATCATCACTCGATCTGGATAATCACTGTTGGATCTAGATAATCACTCTATCTGGATAATCACTGCTGGATCTGGATCATCACTCGATCTGGATCATCTTGGAGACATCATAACTGGATCTGAATCATAGCTCAATCTGGATCATCATTGGGTTATCATCATATTTGCTATCTCATGATTCTTCTCGTCATAGGAAGTTCTACAGAGCTAGCCCTTTTTCATGATGGTTGTAGGCCTACCTCCTTGTAGGTCTTTGGTAGCCCTTATATATGACCCTAAGTCAGAATGGTCAACACTCACATCTGACCTTGACTCGTCAAAAAGGCACAGCACTTACATCTGACCTTGACTCGTCAGAAAGGCACTCAGCCCTAGACTAAGGGTTCTTGGTAACTGACCAGGTGCCTCCATTCAGAGAATGGCAGTAGCCCTTATATCTGACCCTAAGTCAGAATGGTCAGCACTCACATCTAACCTTGACTCATCAGCGGTAGCCCTTACATCTGACCCTAAGTCAGAATGGTCGGCACTCACATCTGACATGGAAGGAAACAATCCTCTCACCATGACAGAATGGCGGTAGCCCTTACATCTGATCATGTAGGAACTAATGCTATAGTCACATCAGAATGGTCGACACTCACATCTGACCTTGACTCTTCAGAAAGGTGGTAGCCCTTACATCTGATCATGTAGGAACTAATCCTACAGTCACATCAGAATGGCCAGCACTCACATTTGACATGGAAGGAAGCAATCCTCTCACCATGAAAGAATGGAAACAGCCCTTATATTTGATCACATCAAAATGGCCATGCACTCATATCTAATCATGTGAGAACACATCTCACAGTCATATCAGAATGGCCCTCAGTCCTAGACCAAGTATTCCCGGTAACTGACCAGGCACCTCCATTCCAATAATGGCAATAGCCCTTATATCTAATCATGTAGGAACCAATCCTACAATCACATCAAAATGGCTCAGCACTCATATCTGACATGGAAGGAACCAATCTTTTCACCATGACAGAATGGCTCAGCCCTTACATCTTACCTACTCATCAAAATGGATGACAGACTCATCACTTCCCCTTGGAAGGAACCTCGATCTGGACAACACCAAGCTTCTCCCTAAAGTACTCAAACTTCAATCTGGTCAATGGCTTCATCAACACATCATCTATCTGTTCATCCGTCGCAACATACTAGAGCTTCATTGCTCCTCTCTGCACCATATCCCTGATATAGTGATACTTGATCTCGATATGATTCGACTTGTCATGGAACACTGGGTTCTCGGATAACTTCACACAACTCTGGTTGTCACAATGTATACAAGTAGCATCCAACTGGAGATCAAATAAATCAGATAGTAGCTTCCTCAGCCATACTGCCTCACAACTAGCTGAACAAGCTGCAACATACTCTGCTTCAGCTGTACTCAGTTCCACACAGGATTGCTTCCTGCTAAACCAAGAGATCACATCTGATCCCATACTGAAGCAACACCCTGAAGTGCTCTTCCTATTGATTGCATTGCCTACCCAATATGAATCAACATAACCCTCCAGGTTAATCTTCTGACTCGCCTCATACTTGAGCCCATAATCAACTGTAGCCTTCAGGTACCTCAGAATATGCTTTGCAGCAATCAAGTGAACATGTCTCGGATCTGTCAAGAACTGGCTCGAGGTGTTCACAGCAAAGTAAATATCTGGTCTCGTGCTCATCATGTACATCAAGGACCCAATCATCTGACAATACATCGTGGCATCCATCGCTTCTGATGAAGCATCACTCAATAGCTTCAGGTTTGATGCCATAGGTGTGGTCATGGCCTTGCAATCCATCATCCCGAATCTCTTCAGGATCTCTACCGTATATTTCCCTTGTCCTAGGGAAATCCCATCTACACTCTGCCACACCTCCATGCCTAGAAAATAATGCATCATACCCAAGTCCTTCATTTCAAACTTGGCAGCAAGCTTTCTCTTTGTATCAACAATCAACCCATCCATACCTGTTACAAACAGATCATCTACATACAGTAGGAGCATCACTGGGTTGCCATCTTCAACCTTGTAGTAAAGGTTGGAATCTGCTTTGCTTTTGGTAAAGCCCAAACTGGATATAAAGTTGTCAATTCTACCGTACCATGTTCTGGGTGCCTGTTTTAAACCGTACAGGGCTTTCTTCAATCTACATACATGAGACTCCCTGTCATGTGTCTCAAAACCGAGTGGCTGCTCCACATACACTTCCTCTTCTACTACACCATTCAAGAAAGCAGTCTTGACATCCATTTGGTGTATCTTCCATTTCATCACTACAGCCAGAGAAAGTACTGATCTAATGGAAGTGTATCTGGCTACAGGTGCAAAGGTTTCTTCATAATCTATTCCTTCTTTCTGGGAGAAACCACGAGCAACAAATCTTGCTTTATATTTCTCTATGCTACCATCTGCAACATGTTTGATATTGTAGATCCATTTGGAAGTTATGACTGACTTCCCTTCTAGTCTTGGGACAACATCCCAAACATCATTCTTCATGATCGATTGATACTCTTTGATCATAGCATCCTTCCATTCTTTCCGTTCTACCGCTTCTTCATAATTGGAAGGTTCTTTATCGATGAAATCGCATAGTAATGCTACATACCCGGAACAGGATCTGGTCCTCTTTATTTCTCTGTGATTCTTTTCTGGAGCCCCATATCTTTTTGCACCTTGGATAGCTTCTCATACCCAAGCAGGTTTCCTCTTATGAGCATTCTTCTCTGGAGGTGGATCTACATGTTCTTGAGGTTCTTCAAATTCTCGATCTTCTTCTTGAGCTTCTTCATTCATGGTTGTATCATGAATTCTGGGTGCTTCTGCTTCTACAGGTTCTTCAGCAGGTCTCTTTCTAGATTTGTTGTAAGCTGAGTCCTCATCAAATGTCACATCCCTGCTGATGTCGATCTTCTTGAATCCTGGGAAGTATATTCTGTAAGCCTTCGAGCTTTCAGAGTATCCCACAAATATACCCTTCTTTCCTGAAGGATCTAATTTAATCCTCTTCTCTTTTGGAATGTGTATGTACACTGGACAACAAATTTTTTTGAGATGGCTAACTTCTGGTTTCTTACCGAAAAAGACTTCTTCAGGTATCTTGTTCTCGAGTACTCTGTGTGGAGTACGGTTCTGTACATACACCACTATTCTGGTAGCTTCTGCCCAAATATGCATAGGAAGATCTTGATCATGAAGCATTGCTCTTGCAGCTTCCATGATAGTTCTATTCTTCCTTTCTACAATCCCATTCTGTTGTGGATTACAAGGAGTGGACAACTCCCTCTTAATCCCTAAGTCTTTACACAACTCTTTGAATTCATTTGATGTGAATTCTCCACCATTATTTGATCGAAAGGTATTGATCTTCTTTTCAGTTTGATTCTCGATCAAGGCTTTGAATTACTTGAACTTGCTAAATACTTCATCTTTGTTCTTCATGAAGTAAATCCATGTCTTCCTAGAAAACTCATCAATAAAAGAAACTTAATATACATACCCGCTTAGTGAGCTTGATGACATTGGACCTCATACATCAGAGTGGATGATTTCCAAGATTCCTTTTGCTTTGCTCTCGCTACTTGGAAATGTCTTCTTTGTATTCTTTCCTTTCCCACATCCTTTGCAGACCCCATCATGTTTTGCTTGAATTTATGGAAGACCTTCAACATCTTTGCTTGCAAGTGGTAGTGCTCTGTAATGCACATGTGCAAGCCTTTTATGCCAAAGTTCATTTGGCTCTACTGTGTCATGGACCAAGGCTTGTTCTGGATGGCCCTTCAATTTTTATAGACCTCCTTCTTGTTCCCCAATCACTACTACATCATTAATAGTCTTTCCCTTTGGCCACATGATAACTTGGCCATCTATAAATGCAACCCTCATGCCTTTTGCATCTAATGCAGATATGGAGAGAAGGTTCTTCTTGAGTCCTAGTACAAACAATACATCTTGCATCTTCATAGACTTTCCAGAGTCTAGCTTATAGGAGGATTCCCCGCTACCTTTTATTGGATACTGGTAGTCATCTCTAAGTTTCACCTTGTGAGGTGATTCATGTTTTGAAAGTTTTACAAAGGACTCTTCAAATCATGTCATATGTTTGGAAGCCCCACTGTCTATAAGCCAATCATTGCTTCCATGTGTGATGTTTCCGGTGAGAGAAGAAATCAAGACATATTCTTCATCACTTGAAGAGTCTTCACTTTCATATTTGGTTCTCTTCTTGGATGGTTCATCATCCTCTGCAGCATGAGCATGATGTCTTCTCTTGTCACCCTTTTTCTTATTTTGTCTTTTAGGACAATCTTTTGCAAAGTGTCCTACTTCATCACATGTATAACATCTGCTTTTAGAAAAATCTTTTCTAGGGTTAGTTTTATAGAAATGCTTACCTCTGGAGTGATGAGAACTTCTTTTGCTTTTCTTGGAATGAACTGTGAGGGCTTGATCTTCACTTCCCATCTTTTCTTCTCAAGCTGCTATCTGAGCTTCTTCTTGAGAGCATTCTTCCCATAGTCTGTTGAACTTGACTAACTTCTTTCTGGCACATATCCCTTGAATAAAGCAATCCCATGGTCTAGGGAGACCATTCAAGGTGGTCATCACAACCTCTACATTCTCCACTTCTTCATCTACTGCTTCCAGCTGTTCCTTAATCTGAGAGACCCTTGTAAAGTAATACTGTATGGTCTCAGCATTCTGGATCTTTACATTCTTCAATTGGTTTCTCAAATTCATCTTCCAGTTTATGTTCTTCCCTTCAAACAATTTGGTTAGGGCGTCAAACATAGCTTTAGGTGTCTTTAGGGAGGACACCTGTGGTATGAGGTGATCCTTGATTGAATCAGAAATTATTCTCTTTTCCATAACCAACTTCTTCTTGTGTAAGGCCTTAGCCTCATCTCCCTCTGGAACTAGAACCTCCTCATTGATATAGGAGTCCAAATCATTTTCTTCTAGGACCAGGGAGATCCTATACTTCCAGGCTCGGAAGTTATCAGCTCCCTCAAGCTTTTCATCAAGCTTGGTATGATGAGACATCTTAACTGAGAACACTAAATGGAAATACAAAATATTTAGATCTTACCAGTTCAAGATGTCGAATCTAGATTTGGACCTGAAATTCTGCAGTGTTGGTTCAGGAGCATATTAGGGTTTTTCTTTTTTGGAGTTCTATCCAACCAAATGCTTTGATCTTGATCCCTAACTTCAATTTTGAGGAGGATATCAATCTAGGCTTGGGCTCACTGAAAAATTACACTTCTGTGGAAAGCCCTAATTTTCGGCAACAGGGTCAAGTCCAAAATTGAAAAACCTCAGAATTGGATTATGCTTTGACAGAAAGATGTGCCCTAGGGAGGAGTTATTCCAACCTTCTTTTGCTGAAAAAATGTGGAGAGAGATGCACAAAGTAGGAATCCCTAGTTCCCGTAGCTACACAGTGTCTTCTTCTCAGGTTAGCTCTGATACCATGTTAGATTTTATGATTCAAGCTAGCATTATGTTAGGATCTTTAACTGAGAGAATAACAAGTACAGCAATCAAACACAAGAGACAATGAACACAATGTTTTTCCTTGGGGAAACCATAAATGGAGAAAACCCCACAACTTCCTCAGAGATAGAATCAGCACCAAAAGTAAAACCCCAAAAACAGTAAGATGATCTCCCGACAGCAGTAACCTCTTTCTTCCTAGCCCCTGTGTCTTCTTCTTCCTCAACTATGTGCTACAACTGAGTGTGAGTGAGTGTGTACTAAATAGAGAGGATGGCTCTCTATTTATACTAATTCCCGACATGACTAAACCCTAATAGGGCCGACTTCTCTAGGAGAGTCTAATAACCCTAGTGCCCCAGAACCGCGGGGACTTTAACCCTTGATCAATAGGAGGGTTACCCACAATAACTTGACATGACTTCTTTACATTATAAAACCTCCCGATAGGAACATCGGGGCATGACATGACTCGATTACATTACAAATACATCCCAGAATAAACATTGGGTTACAATACATAATAATTACAAGTGAATACATTCCGTAGTTGCATATACATCAACAGTTTCTATTTGGATCTACTTGTTTTAGTCACTGAGTGATCCAGTCTCAGTCTGGAATCTTTATCTCGTTCAGTTACCTAATCTTATTTTGAGAATTTTTCCTTTTTTAATTCTTGATTGTGTCGTTTGTACCTAGGTTATAATTTCCCTTCATCTTTTGTAATTTGTCACGCTTTCTTTGTGGTTACAGAGCGACACGGTCGCGCTCTTTTCATGGTTATAGAGTGACACAGTTGTGCTCTTTTCAGGGTTACAGAGTGGCATTTTTGCACTTTGTTTGTGGTTACAGTGTGTCACCATCACGCTTTCCCTATGATCAGATTGTGTCACTAAAGGACTACCGCACTTGTGTATATTTGCACGCTGTGTCACTGTGAGTATTCATGAACTCTTGACCCAATTCTCATTTTTTTGTTACTGAATTTCATTTCTAGATATATCATTCAAGGACCTAGAAAGTATGGAAAGTCATTAGGTTAAGGAACTGAATTATTGAATTTTTAGGTTACCCACTAAAAATGATCATTCAAGGAACTGCATGAACTGGAAAGTATTACCTTGTACATTGCATCTCGCAAGAATTTTCAATGCATTCAAGAAATGGAAAAATCCCTCTACTATTACAAGCACCTACTGGAGTAGCTGCCTTCAACATAGAAGCTAAAAAGATTCACTTAACCCTCAAAATTCCTATTAAATACTTAAACGCTTTACACGGTCAAGCACTTTCTGTATTCCAAGAAGAAATGAGAGATGTTATGCACATTTTAATTGATGAAATGAGTTTCATAGGTCCAATTTTGTTCATACAAATTGATTCACGTCTACGTGGAGAATTTCCTAAAAAGAAGTCAGATCCATTTGGTCGAAAATCATTGATTCTTGTAGGATACCTTGGGTACTTTCCTCCTGTCAAAGATAAACCATTGTATGTAGGAAACACAACCGATAGGTTTTTATGGAAATATTTCAGAAAAGTTGTTACATTTATTATTCTGTCAACAAGGGACATATCCAAATCAACTCAGTTTTAAAAGGTTGCTAACAAACATTAGAAATGCAAAACCAATAGTGGATGATTGGAATATTTTAATGTCATGAACAGATGCAGTTATGGACTCTATTGAAATTAATACTTTCAATTCATAAATCCATTTGTTTCCAATGAACACCTTGGTAAATGTACATAATAGATGCATGCTAAAAACACCTGGAACTCCTATAGCATGATGCATCGTTGAACAAACAAAGAATAAATATTTCAATGATGATGATGATGAGAAAATTCAACAGGAAGTACTTTTATGTCTTGGTGAACAAGTCATGCTGACATGTAACTTGTGGGTGGAAGCAAGGTTAGTAAATGGTGCACTTGGGACAGTTCAAAACATCTTTTTCTCTGAAGGATCTAAACCACCACAACTACCAATGTATGCTATAGTCTCTTTTGGTGATTACATTAGTTTATCATGGGACATCAAATATCCAAATATTATACCAATAACACATGTTTGTAGAGGAAATCACAATCATATCTCATTGTGTATGGCTTGGTCTCTCACCATACACAGATCGCAAGGTTTGATTTTACAAAGGGAAACAATTAATATCGGTAATGCAGAGAGGCAAGGTTTAACTTTCACAACAATTTCAAGAGTCAAATATATCGATGGTTTATGGATATATCTGCCCTCTACATTTGAAAGGTATGCAAAGATGGCTAAAAGTGCATATGCTACAATCAGGAAGGAAGAAGAACAACGCTTGCAATCCATTTCAACATAACCATCACAACTATGAAGTAAGTAGGTGACTTGATTGTCTTATTATATAAATAGATCTATTTACATGTTTAATTATTATTATTTTCATCGACAGTAAGAACTAGAGATTGCAAGAGAGCATTAGAGATGAAAAACACATAATATTTAATCTCTATTTATTTAAGGTTTGTTCATACAATTATCGAAAAAAATGATTTCTTTTCATATGTTAACCTACACTATTTCAATATGTTCGGTGAAAATTTCATTTCTAATCATCTTATCCCACTTGCAACTTACACCAACAATGGGATCCTCCAAATGCACCAGAAGGGTGGAATCGTCCAAGCAAGTTTATTTAATATTGATGTTTAGTCACTATTGGTTGTAAATATTGGATACATTCACATTAAGTTACGACAGAAAAAGTGTGGCAAGCATTTTTCTAATTACTAATTTAATTGAAAAATTATCTCTTTTCACAATATTCTACTATGTATTCAAAGAGTAAAGCTAACAAGTTTCAAACTATGTACGGATTCATCTCAAACATTGTTGGCATTTCCATGTGTTGAAAGCATTATATATAAGTAGTACATAAATTCTTGGCATGTTCATGTGTAGCGAGCATTTTTATAGGTGCTGCAATTAAAAAAAGAAATTTTAGTTTTTTACAATCCATACTTCTATCGATATTACATACATAAATGAAATGCTTGCTAATATATTGAAATTGTGAATGCGTATAGTAATTTAACCATTTATCACATTTATTATGCGTAAATATCATATCTAAATGTCTATCAAGTATTTCTCCTCACAAGTAAATGTCTTTATCGAAATTTTTAGTTATATCGATTTAATGTGAATGGGATGACGAACTTGCTACATAAACATTACAAAACATTGTTACTCTCAGTTTGTATATGGATTTATCTCGAAATTTGTTGTCATTCACATGACTTTGTAGCATTATTTATAATTGTTACAATTCTATGGACAATTATTAACTTCTTACTACATACTTATAATATATGTTTAAAAAATATATTATTTAGTGCTAATGTTGCAATTTGACATTTCGAACGTTTTTTTTTTCAATTGTAACAATCCTTCATAGTGAAATATACATTTATTTGTCAAGTTTAGTAATTAGCATCATTTTATAAAAATAAATAAACAATTGGCATCATTTACTTTTTATACATATTATGCTATGACTTTTTCTTTTTATTTGCATTATATTAGATAGTTAATAAGCATGAAGTTAAAGTGTGTGTGTGTGTGTGTGTGTGTGTCCATTCTTAAATTTAAAAAAAAAAATACATTTAGATTATTAATAAATTTTAGATTATTAAAAACTTTTATATTTGAGATAGATGTGTCACAATGTCAAAAGTCAAGGGACATGTGCTAAACCAATTGGTGAGCCCCCCCTTGCACATCCATTATTGGATGTTAGACTGGTAGAGGACACGTCAATGACCTCAACAAGTGAAACTCTAAATATAAATGCAACTACCAAATTAATTTTCTCTCCAAGGTAGATGTGTCCCAAAGTCGGAAGTCGAGGGACATGACCTCAACAATTAAGCCTCTTAGTATAAATTAAACTATTACATGAATCCTCTCTTTCATATAGACATGTCGGAATGTCAGAACTCAATGGACATGTGATAAACCCATTGTTGATCCTACCTTGCACATCCATTGTTGGATGTTAGGCTGACAAATGACATGTCGATGAGCTCAAGAACTAGAACCTTGAGTAGAAATGCAAGTCTTAAATGAATTTTTTCTTTGAAATAGATGTGTCTCGATGTTAGAAGTCAAGAGGCATGTGCAAAAGAAATTGGTGAGCCCCCCTTTTCACGTCCATTATTAAATGGTAGATTAACATAGGACATGACAATGATTAGAATAAATAAAACCATGAACATGCATGTAACAATTGTATGTGTTATGGAACTTACACTTTGCTATTTTCTATCATTTAATTATTATTCATATGTTATAGTTTTATTTGCAATGTCACATTTCCTCTATTGTTATGATTGTATTATTTACTTATGATGATGTTCAAATTCATGATACTATATATGTTTTTTTTCAGAGCTTTGTCTTAAATCAAAAGAAAAATGGATGTTAAAAAATTCAACCATCGTCCAACTATGTGCATCAAACACTTTATAGATGAACCAAGGTTGAGACATCGATTTCAAATCAATGTTCTACATCCTGGGAGAGGAAACATTTCCAAGCCTGAAATTCAAAAGGAGATACGGAAGAAATTCAACATCAGTGATACATAAAAAATATGTACTTATGGATTTCATACATATGGGAAAAGACCATCAAGTTTCGGTTTGATATATGACAAGCTAGAGGATGCAATAAAATATGAACCTATCCATAGGTTTTTGAAGAACGAAATTCATGATTTTGGCACTAATACAAAAAAAAAATTCTGACAAAAGAGCAAATAAAATTCGTGGTGTCATGCCAAGAAAAAAAAATTGAGCCACTATTTTTATCCTCTACAAACGAAAAAAAATACTTTCAAATTACAATTTGTTCATTTTCGTATCATTGTATTTATTTCACAGTATTTACACATGCAATTATATAGATGTCTTAAACATATTTTATAAGTTTTAATCCATTTTGGAATTTTACTTCATTCATAAATAATCCATTATTGAATTGTACTTTATTTGTAAGTAGTTTAAGAGTTTTTTGTGTTCGTTTAAATAATGTATTCTTAAAAAATCTAATCATTATGTTGATAATAACTATGTATTTTTTAGCCCCAAGAGTTAGCTCAATCGATCGAGTACTCGTAGTTAGGCCTCCCAGCATGTGAGGTCGCGGGATCCATTCTCATCGACTCTCTTGGGGTTAGGCACGCAGTGGCCGCGGGTGTGAGGCCCCTTCGGGTGGGTCCACCAGAAATTATTCCGTGGATGTAGCCCATCGGTCAAGCCGACGCGTGAACCACATTGAAAAAAAAAAATAACTATGTATTTTTAATGTTTTTTTTAGTTATTGAAAATGGATCCCAACATTTGGAGTTTACTGTCACTTGATATTCTAGAGATAATCCTCCTATGGGTGCATTTTTCAACATTGAATCACTTTCAATAAATTTCTAAACATTGTGAACAGCTATTGTCCAGACCAACTTTTGTTAGTGCTTGGCAAAATAACCATATAACAGAAACTGGGTTTTTATTTCAATTGTGGGGACATTATCAAAATCATATTGTATATATGTTTATTAATCGTATAGGACATACATCTTTGTTGCGTGTCCCTTATCCAGAATATAGATATACGATAGAAAATATAGTTGGATCAATCATTTTTCTCTCTAAATATTGTCCACTACCAGGGCATAAGGATTATTACATCGTAAATCCATTCATAAAGTGTTTTTCAAATATAGGCATTATTGATATAGGAGTCCATGGTTTCTTTTCTCTCACAAGAAACACTAGTCAACATAAACATGGATGGATACTTGTACGTCATCAGCACAATGAAGATGGTTCTAAGTTTTTTATCTACAACAATATCAAAAGAGTTTGGAGAGAAACCATTGGTGTTGATGGTGAACCTACTCCTCCTAAAGATGTTGTTTTTTATAAAGGTAAAATATATTGGTTGCATGTGAAAATAGTTTCCAAGGAAGATGCCTTATATGTGTATAGAATGTACTCACTGAACATTGTATTGAATATATGGGGTGTTCATTCAATTTACACAGGACGTAGGGAACGATCTATGTGTCTCACCATACACTGCAATCAATTGATATGTCTTGTGAATGATGTTTTTACAAGTATATGGTGCATAGACGAAAGACAACATTTCAAACATGGTCAACGTCGAGTTCAACAAACAGACGGTCATTTCAAGGATGGTAGAGGATTAAAATGGACCCTTTTACAAGGTATGACAAGAAATATAAATACAGATTGTTCAATTTATCTCCACATTGTAAAGAAAATTTTTATTCATGGCATCAATTTTTGCATTCATAGATGTACCCATGAAACAAAAATGATTAGTATGAGATCAAATATGTATTATCAAGTTCAATGTAACAATTACTTTGTATAAAGTGTGAAAAAGATAAGTGAGTTTTTTTTCCACGAAAAAAAGCATAATTTTTTTATTGTTAACAAAATTACATTTGGAGAATGCATAATCCATGCATTTTTAGTCCCAATTCCTGTAGGCTCCTTCAAAAAGATACAAAACTAGCAATGGTCTTTTACATAAAATATGGATCACAATATCCCAAAAAAACATTATGGTATCACTTGTAGGGTCTATCAAAGTATATCCAAGAATATCCGCACATAGGTACTAGCAAAATAACATTAGTGGTGTCCAACAATTCTGAACCTATGAAACTCCAAGAGATGAAAGTACAACAAGATATTAATGAGAATCCATTCCCTCTATAAAGGGGTGGTGGAAATATTCATAAAAAATATCTCATTTTATGTTTCTGCAACTTTCCACATGTTGAGGCCTACTTGTTGACTTGTTTTTTAGAGTTGATATGCAAGTTTGTTTCGCTCCTTGTAAACATGACGATAGGAGACAAAATTGTCCTCTATTTGTTGCACCTCTAGAGAGAGAAGAAATATATTATGACATTTTTTAGATTTGTTTGTCCAGTTTATCACATTCATGGAGTCTCCACAGACTTGTAGGGAAATACAGTTTTTTGCTTTTGCAAAATACAGAAGAATTTTTAAAGCCATGAATTTTGCATAGTTGTTTGTTCTAGGCCCCAAACCAATTTGTATTTTGAAAAATACAAAATCTGAGAGATGAAGAATAGCACCCCCACACAAATTTGATTTTGGGAAGCCTCGTCGAAGAAATCCCATGGGATATTATTATCTATTGCTTATTCTTGGATGATTATAACCTATGGAGCATTTTTCATCTAAGGGAAGTGTGATAAAATATCTAAGCGATGGACAACAATTAACTTAGGAATCGTTGGATTTTATTGGAATATAGTGTTGTTTCTTGCTATCTGAAGTCCCCATATTATAATCAAGGGTATAGCCCAAAAATGTTCAAGATTCAGGGAACATGACCACTTTCCCTACACGTCTTCCACATCTGCCATGTTCCATTCAATATTTGTGTTCAATTTTCTCTTAACTCATCTCTAGGTTTGAAGAGAGGTTTGAACCATTTTTGAAGAGTGTGCACCATCCTGGTCTTTCAATGGACCTCTTGGTCATCCTATTGAAAATTGAAACCTTGTTTGATAATGTACACCACATGAACAATCTTAAATTTTGAGGGCATTTGGATTTCTAGATACTTTTCAACCACCATTTAGCTTCTACTTCAAGAGGTTTGGTTATCAGGACCTGGTAACCCAACTTTGTTGTATAGCTTCCATGTTTTGCTTTGATCCAAATTAGTTCATTGGTTCCGTCAAATAACTGGGCATGTGAGGTACGCAGCATGTTAATATAAGTGTTCCATGCATTCTGAAGGTCTGCGAGGAGGTCTAAGTTTTATGTGTCTCTCCATCCTTGTCCCCAAATTGAAGTAGAAGTTGAATCGGTGATTTGGTTCAGGTGGTACAAAACTTGTTGATGTAAGAACTGAATGAGATTTTGTGGGAGGATATGTCTATTTTGACAGCCTAACCAAGAATCAACTCCTATCCTCATATTTTTTCCCCTGTCGATTTTCCAAGCCAGTCCTTCTTCAATTACTATGAAAGAATTTAAAGTGTCCTTCCAAATGATAGATATTTCCCTTCTCCCTTTGTTTGGTTTCCTTATCCAATCAGTCAAAGAATCTAGAGCAATGTATTTGTGCTTAATTACTTATGTCCAGAGGTTTTTTGTGGTTGGGAGTATCCACCTAGATTTTGCTACTAGAGCCTTTGATAAGAGATGAATTTGTTTCAGGCCCCAAACTCCTAGAGATTTTGGCTTAGCAATTTTGTCCCATTTCACCCATGGGAGAACCGATTTCTCATTTTTCCCCGACCAAAGAAACCAAAAGCATAATTTTCTTTCTTTCTCTAAGATTCCCTTTGCTATCCACGCCAGGGACATCCAATAGAGTAGAATGGCCTTTTGTACATACTTTACAAGGAATAGTCTACCACCTCTGGAAAGCCATATGTGACTCCAACTACGGAGTCGCTTGTCTAATCTTGCAATCACCCAACTTCAATATTCCTTTTCATAGTTGTTTGGTTCAAACATAAATCCAAGATATTTGAGACTCAATTCAAGCTGCTTTCTTTCAAAAGGGAAGAGATCAATGTATCGATGAATTTTCAGATCTTCCATATCTAAAGTAGTGAGAGATGATTTCTACATATTTATTTTCATCCCAATGGCCTTTTCAAAGAGATCCAAAATATTTGACAGTTTTTTAGCATCCCCAATAAATCCATCACAAAACATGAGAATGTCATATACAAAAGGGAGATGAGTTATATAGAGAGTGTATGTGATAACTATTCCATTGAAAATTCCCCTATTTTTAGCATCAATAAGAGCTTTTCTAAGGCCTTCAGAAACCAACAAGAAGAGGAGAGGGGAGAGGGAAAAACATTGACGAAGCCTCTTTCATTAGTAAATAAAGGAAATGTTGATCCATTGATGAGAACTGGAAAATACACAATAGTGATGTAGCTCATGACCCATTTAATGAATGGGTATTCAAAACCCAAGTGAGTCATGAGGAGTCTCGAATAGAACCAGTTGACTCGATCAAAATACTTTTAGAGGTCAATATTTAGAACTGTCACTCTTAACTTATTTAATTTGATGATGTGAAGACCCTCCTCATAAACCCCAATGGTTTCATGAATGTGCCTTCCTTCCAAAAAACTAAACTGTTCACTTGATATGGCTTTTGAGAGAACCTATTTTAATCTTTGTGCAATGATTTTGGCCACCAATTTATAAGTAATGTTGCAAAGAAAATTTTGATGAAATTCCCTCAATGTGACAGGGTGATCAATCTTTGGGATGAGGACAATGAAGGTGGAGTTTAGGGGAGGATGCATGAATCCCATGTAGATCTGGATTCTTCAACTAGACTTAGGAGATCCATCCCAATTGTGTCATATGGGAAAAAGAATACTTCAATAGTCTAGCCATCCAGACCCGAGATTTTAGCTTTTTAGAATTTCTGCAATGTCTTCTTTAGTTCTTCTTCATAAGCTTCTTCCATCAGGCCTTTGTTATCCTCCTAAGGCACAAATCTAGGGAACAATTGGTACATCCTTATTACTTCAACAATTGTGGATCGATTATCTGCTTTGAATAGGTTATGGAAGTGTGTAATTTCAATATTTTCCAGACCCTCAAATAAGGGAAAAACATTATTGTTTTGGTATTTTATCTCCTAGATCGTGTTTTGCATTTTCCTGGATTTTGCAAATGGTTTGAAGAATTTTGTGTTTTTATCTCCACTTTTTAGCCAAATATCCGTACTTTTTAGACTCTAGATATCCTCTTAATCTTTTACTATCTTCCCTCTTTTGGACTCCAAAGCTCCCAATGTTTCCTTCCTTTCATTAGAAATATTTCCCCTTCCTTCTTCCTCATGTAGAGATGAAATATCTAGTTATGGTTGTCTCAACTTATGTTCATCCACCATTTTTTTGTTTTTTGTCCATTGTTGAACCTTTTTCTTTATAGTGGCAAGGTTTTTTGCAAAGTGTAGGGAAGCATAACCCCATTCCTCTAGGTTATAAGGGATCCAAGAGGACTTGATCAAGTTTAGGAACTCATCATTTTTCAACAAAGTTGCACATAATTTCAAGGGGTTGGTTGGAATCATGTTGCCACCTTGAATCTACATAATAATAGGAATATGGTTTGATTCCCCTCATAAATCCACCCATTGTCTAAACATTAAGTTTTGTTCCATTAGGTTTTCCACCACCAAGAATTGGTCCAATCATTCACCAATTTTGTTTTCTCCAATTCTCTTATTTGTCCAAGTGGGATTTAGCTTCACTATTCCAAATAGCATTCCATCCCTTAAATTTTGTTTAAAGAAGTTGGCTAAAGGGTCTATCCTAGCCCTTGGCCCCTATATTTCATGAGAGCCTAAAGTGAAATTTAGGTCACCACCTATGATTACATTCCCAGATTTGAAGAAATATTTTTGGTTAACCATATTCTAGTAGTTAACTTTGTCTTCATAGGTCCCATAGATATTAAGAACAGTGAAGGATTTTTCGAGATCTTCCTAGAAAATTTATAACCCAATCCAAGGATCAAGGCTCTAAGAGTTCTGGAGTTTGACTTTTTCTGGATTCCATCCTACCTCTAAACCTCCAGAGTGGCCTCTCACATCTTGTGCAATAAATTCTAGTTTTTTAAAAGTATAATTTAAACATCTAACCACATCCTCATAGTTTCCCAAGGTTTCTTGTAGAACAATAATCTTAGGTTGGTGAATCTGGATCAACCTTCTAAGAGCAAGTTTTTGTTAAACAGGAGTTGTCACTGATGTCAAAGGTATTGAGTTGATGTCAAAGATATTGGTCAAAACCATTGAATTGATGTCAAAGGTATTGAGTTGATGTCAAATGTATTGAATTTATGTCAAAGGATCGATGAACATGATCAAAGACAAAGGAGAGTGTTAAGGAGATTGTTGAACAAGTTGAAACTCTAAAGACTTATTCACACATAGTCAGCTTGAAGGAATACATATGGAAGAACGTGGAAGTTTGATAAGACCAAAGATCCCACTAAGAAATCGGTCACAAGTGCACAAATAATAATCCATAAAAAAGACCGTTGAAAATGGAAGATATGCGTAAATATATTTATGAGACATATGAATGAAGAACATGAAACATAAAATTATGTGTAATAGTCCCACAAACAGAGTGGTATGTGGTACGAATATTTGTATCCGATATATGTGGAAAATTGTTAGAATACTATATCAACTACATTAGATATGTATCTAAGAAACCAACAACATATCAAACATAAGAACCAGAAAGAGAAAAGAGGAAAGAGTACACCAAATATACATGGTTCACCCAATTGGGCTACGCCAACAGGAAGGTTGCATTCTATTATCTCTGTAAATATCCTTCAATCTTACAAAGAGAGCACTAATCCCAATACAATATACAAGATATGTCTACAGAACATTCAAGATGTATCATGAGATGATATATGATAATATATGATGATACTTGCTTGACCCTATTATATACTCAGAGATGTGGAGGAATTACTCTCACATATTGCATGTTGGATAATATAATTCTCCAAAATAACACCTCTTTATATAACAATGGATATCAAGAGTAAACTTTACCATAATAAATATGGAATATAATGTATTACTCTTTTCCATAAGATTGTGCACAACTTTCGACATAATACAAAGACATTATTACCTTCCAAGGAATATAATACATTCCAACACTCCCCCTTAATAATGGTTGGGAGAAGAGCCCACCCTAACACTAAGGAAGTAAGGAGTCATTATTTCTCCCCCTTGATGGCAACTTCCCTCATCCCAAGAAAGAACAAAGATGTGCATACTTCCCTTCTGTCAAGGATTTGGTGAAGATATCGGTGGCCTGCTATTCGGTAGGAAAATACTCGAAAGAAAGAATACCATTTTCCATAAGACCTCGAATATACTGAGCATCAAGGTCAATATGCTTCGTCCTGGACTGATATAATGGATTATAAGAAAGATGAATTACACCCTGATTGTCACATTTCAACAGAGTGGAGGATTTTCGAAACTAGACCAAGTTCAATAAGAATATGTCATAACCAAACTGCTTATGTAGCTACTTCTTTGGTTGATCTATACTCTACTTCATGCGAAGATAAAGAAAGAGTCTTCACCTTCTAGCTGGACCAAGAAATCAAACATGAACCAACCTGAAATATATAACCAGCAGTTGACCATTGATCAGAACTGTCACTTGTCCAATCAGAATATATATAACCAGATAGTGAAACTGTAGCACTGCTCAAATAAAAGACACCATAATGTAATGTCCCCTGTAAATGTCTCAGAATTCACTTGGCTTCTTGTTAATGACTTTCACAAGGTTTCTACATGAATCGAGAAACCATACTAACGACAAAAAAGAGATCTAGCATGTTGTGAGTTAAATATACCAAACTTCCTACGAGCTAACAATAAAGAGTAGCACCAACAAGAGGAGTGATACACTCAATAGTTAACTCTACACCGGATTGAAATGGCATAGGAGGAGGTTTACAATCACTCATATGGAAACGAGCAAATAAATATGTCGCATACTTAGGTTGAGAGAGAAAAATACCATCTTCCATATGCCATATTTGACAACCCAAGAAGTAGTATCATATACCGAGATCCGCCATCTCAAAATGCTTTTGAATATCAGTTTTCATATTTTGAATTAAAACAATTTGGTTTCCTGTCATAATAAGATCATCCACATATAAAATAATAATGAGGACATTATCACCAAAGTTCTTAACATATAGATTTTGATTACATATACACCGCTTAAAACCATTAGTCAAGAAATATGCATCAATTTTATCATATCAATCCCTGGGTGCTTGTTTGAGACCATTAAAAGACTTGTGTATTTTGCATACTAAACTTGATGATTCAGCAAAAATAAAACCATGAGACTGTTGCATATAAATGTCTTCATTAAGATCACCATTTAAAAATCACTTTTAACATCCATTTGGTGTAATTCCCATTTATAAGATGTAGCAATAGATAAAATGGTTCTTATTGTGTTCATTTTAGAAACAGGAGCAAAGGTTTCATTATAATCAATTCCTTCAAGTTGATTAAAACCTTTTGCGACTAATCTAGCATTATAGTTTTCAATATGTCTGTCTCCAGTGAACTTAGTTGTATAAACCCATTTAGAACCAACTAAATTCTTTCCTAAGGAAGAGGAACAAGAGACCAAGTCTTATTTCTCAAAAGATATGCATACTCAGCCGACATAGCTTGTTCCCAATGAGGCCTACCCTTAGCTTAAGCATAAGAAGTAGGATCGTCTGTAGCCAAAACTTTGGGCATAAGAGAAAAGTTAGATATAGTTCTACAAGTATCGGAAGGATTACTGACCTCACCACTTGTAGATTCAAGAGTTTTATGGGCCCAAACAGGAAGATGAGAAGCAACAAAAGTTACTTCAGGAGCTTCATTAGATTCAGGTGTAATACTTGAAGAAGATAATGAACTAAAATCAACAGTAGGCACAGAACTAGAAGTAGGAGTAACAAAGATAGGAGTAATAGGTGATATTGGAAAATTCAGGGTAATATGATGTTCTAGACTCGGGTGGTGAATAGAATTCATGAAATTGAACATCTCTTCTGATTATGACACTTTGATTAGAAGGATCAAACAACCAGTAATCCTTAGAATTCTCATCATAACCAATGAATATACACTTGTGAGAGTAGAAGGAGTTATCTGTCAATAATGTAACCTCACTAACGTATTGACTCTTATAATTATCCTCATTTTCTTTGGTATCCAAAGCAAGTTTGGAGTAGATGACATTCCGGCTTCGGTAACTAGAAACTTATACTTTATAATTGCTTTCTTGAGGAACAGCGTGTCAATGTGGATATGATGTTCACATAATTCTACCATCCTATTGGTGAACCCAATAGATATTCGTTGATCTTCTGTAATAAGTGTTACTTTGGAATTCCATCCTGAGATTCTTGTAACAAAGAGGTTCAACAATTGATAGGGTCCCTATGATGCTTGAGATAAAAAAGTGACCAATATACCTCTGGATGTATTTGGACCAATTTATGAGGTGAAAAACTGGGAAATGTGATAGGTAAAAATAGAGGGTAAAGGACGTTTTATTTGGAGAGTAATAAAAGAGGTGAACGTGCTCTTTCTAATTGGGATGTATCAAGTGGTTTATTGCTGGAACTCCGGCTCTATCGTAACTTAGGGAAGGAAAATGGAAAGCAGTAGTCACAAATTGAGCTATCTATTTTATAATATATAATGGTTATTACCTTATTCATTCAATTGCTTTATTTAAGTAAGTAGCTTGCTTGTTTGCTTCACCTTGACCTTGCTCATTTTCCTATCGCATACCCACATTATGGCTCCCACCTCAATTATTATTCTTATTGTGTCCATTTCTATCACAATTTCCATTTGTTGAGCCTTATCTTGATAAATTTGACCTTTTTATTCAAAACCTAGTTTGGAACCTTCAATGACCATTTGAATCGACCTATCCCTAATATATCGACCATGCTTAAGTTTCTCACTATAGGAACCATGATCTTCTCTTTTGGCCTCTTCCATTGCATCTGTGTGATTACAAGAAATAAAAAATTGAAAGTTTGGGTGAGCCTCACGTCCTTATTTGGATGACAAAGAATCCTTTGTTTAGGGTAAAATACAGTTAGTGACTCGCCCAATTTAAATTAGTGATTTTCCCAATTCATCATGGTTTAGGGAAATAAGGATAAGATTATTCCTTGCCTGATTATATTGATTTAAGGGGAACAAATATTAGGGTCCTAAACATATGGGGGAATAATAGTTGGAGGGGCGGGGATAACCATTAAAAACATACTTTTAAGGGCTTTGAGCTTCAGTGAAAATGCTTGTGTAACCATTTGCTAATATCCTTTAAGAATGAATATGAATGTCTTACTTAGGGAATTAGGGGAATTGTTCCTTTTATTACCTTTCTCCTAAAGTGAATGTGAATTACACTAGAGCGAACGTTGATCCCTAATGAAAAAAGCAAAAATGCAAATATGAATGATGAGATCAAGGAGAAAATTATGTCTCTACAAGGTGTTTTCTCTACGTGAGAACAGGGAGAAAAGCCACTCTCTACTAGCACTAGTCGCTTTCTAATCTTTGACAAGAGCTACTGGAAGCATTAATAGCACGGACGGATGTACCTGTAGAATGAACATTCAAATGAGGATGTTTATTTAGGTTTTTTGTTGCAATGGTCGACTATTGCAACATCAATTGATTGTATTTTGTTGCATTAACCAACTCTGCATCACCCTATGTATCATTTTCCAACTTTCTATTGAGTATTTACTAACTATGAGTTGTATGAAAAGTCATTTGTAATCTCCATAAATGAGCCTCACCACTCTTTATATAACTTTAGAAGGTTATAACCGTAATCTATTTCATTTGAATGGTTAGTTGTGTTCACCTATTTATAATTAGCTACTTTTATATAGTGTAAACAAGTCATCTATTTATAATTAGCTATGTTCATATATTGTAAACAAGAGAAATAGTTGCAAAGCAGCTAGTCCCTCCATTGAGATTATGTTTATAGTTAAGACATGACTTATATGTTTATAACTTTTTAGTATATCATACTATTTTTGTTATTTACTTATTATTAAACATACTATCAATAAAAGCTAAATCATATCTTTATTTTTAAACGAGTTAATAAATTTCAAGGTATATAAAAAACTTTAAAATTATATATTTTGTAGAAATAAAAATAAGTATTAATAATAATTTGGAATTATATTTATAAGTGGATAAAAATAAGTCAAATATATAAAAAGATATATAGAGAGAAAGATTGTGTAATCACAAAAATTTATATATGTTAAAGTTAAGTCGAAAGAAAATAATATATATATATATTAAAAATATATATTTTTTATTAATTAAAATATATATGTGTATATATTATCCATGTACTATAATAATAATAAAATATATATTTTTTATTAATTAAAATATATATGTGTATATATTATCCATGTACTATAATAATAATAAAAATTGTATTAGGTTAAAAAGATAAAAACAACATGTTTTAAACATTTATATGTTATTGTTTTCAATATTGCTTTGTAGTTTCGAATTATAAAATGAAATGGCATTTAGTTTCATTTAGTTTCACTATTTCATGTGAAAAGCACTCAAAAGATGATTGAATGGGGACAAATCTAACAATATTATCTCTTCATGTGGAAAAAAAATCGTATGCATTGTATGGTCTCATTCTTAAGTTGATTGAAAAAAATATATATATTAAAGAAATATATTTTTATTAATTAAAATATATGTGTTTATACATTATTTATGTAAATATAAAAATGTATATATTAATATTAAGTTAAAAGGATAAAAACTAGTTTAAACATTTAGATGTTATTGTTTTCAACAAGTGTCACAAGGTGGCGAAGTCTCTACTGATGAGATTCATAATGTCTAATATGTTGTGAATATGTGGACATAGGCTTAAATGCAAACTTATTATTAGACCATTAAATGTCAAGGGATATGACTCTTTCTCAACCTTAAGAATAAACCGTGACAATCATAAATTACTTGAGCCATTTAGACCCTTGTTTAAATCTAGCTTACTGCATGCCCCGTCATCTTGTTCCCACGTGGACGACTAACTCATTTTTCTTGGTGATTAGATATTAAGAGATGCTACTACTATGATTAGGAACTTTTCTTGGTGATTAGATATTAAGAGATGCTACTACTATGATTAGGAACTGCGACTACTACAATGAGACAACTAGCAGATTCAAAACGTGTATATTTTAAAATAGATCTACATTGACATTTCTTAATACTCAAACTCTTTTCTATTTTCCATATAATCTCCATTAACCCACCCATTTTCTATTATTACTATGCTCTTATCACTGCTTTTATTTTTGTTTTTTCTACAATAAAGCCACTAACTACAAACATTTCTTATGTTTCTACATAACATCTAGCAATTACAATAAATAAAAAGTGCACTATAAATTATTCATTTTGTTATTAATTTATGTCACCATAAAGACATGACCATTATAAAATGCATTTAAAAAAAACCTTCACAATTTCTATCTTAAAACAAAATTCTAGTTCATATATATATGTTATTTTTCTCCGCACCTTTATTACAATTAATGAACATATGAAGAACGATTGCAGGAAGTGACTGAATGGCTTCAGTGAATGGTTATTTGATACCAACATACTAGGATACTTAGCTACTAATGAACAGATGAAGAACAATTGCAGGAAGTGACTGAATGGATTTAGTGAATGGTTATTTGATACAAGCATACTAGGATACTTAGCTACTAAGCTTGGATACTCAGTCAACTGCTTGGCTACTAGAATGAGCTACTTTGCTGGAGACAATCGATTTGAATGTCTTTTTCTGGTCATTTTGATGAACCACAATGATGTATTATATAGATATAATTGGTTTAAATAGAACATGATAAGCATCTGGCATTATAATCCATCCAAAGCATTATAAGCATTGGATGCATTCTTGCTGAAAGTGAAAATGTCTAAGGATGGCAGTGCCACGGAGGAACAAATGGACCCATGCTTTAAATATAGTAGGAAGGTAACGCCCAGGCAAGGATATGATATCGGTTCTATCAGCAGCATGCCATATGCAACGTTGTAGAAACAAATCAAACTCGAAACTGCATGGGTGCAAAGTGGTAGGAGAAATTTAAACTCCAAAATGTTGTGCATGTATGCAACATGGTGTCGGATCACCTTACCACCCTTTACTTTAACTGCCTCACCCTACTTAATGGATGGATGGGTGAAGTCAGCAGAAAATGCTTTCGACGGGATTGAATCATTTGCTTTTACTACACAAGAAAAGAAAAAAGGAGCAGCCATGATGTAGACTTAAATGTGCAGAAGGTCAAGTTACCTGGAAGCAACCACAAGGTGAGGATGAGAGTCGCTAAGAGGATCAGAGTTGCTAACTGAGGAGTAACAGTGGTTATCACTATGGGTCTCAAACAATGATAACCACAAGGTGAGGATGAGAGTCGCTAAGAGGATCAGAGTTGCTAACTGAGGAGCAACAGTGGTTATCACTATGGGTCTCAAACAATGATAACCATGTTTTCATCCGAGTTAGGTGCATTAATAAAGGTCCTAGAGATGGTCCCGGGTAGTCACAACCATGCATTATGAAAAGTCCTAACATATGAACACTTGTACTTTAAAAATGAGAACCTTGGGCAAAAATCACCGAAACAGTTTCAGGAAACCGAGAACCATTTCAAAAAAATGGATAAAATTGAGTGGTTGAATTATTAATAATTCTGAAATGAGAGCAGCCAAGAAATAGCTCATTCCTGAAAAAGTTAAATGGTTCTCTATTGATTGATCTCAAAAGAATTGCTATACCTATCTATATTACAATAAAACAAAAAACTGTTATAGTATCTATAATAACAATCTAGACACCAGAAAAAAGAAAAGTTGGGCTAATTGAGTGTTGATGCAATACATACTTGTACATTAGTTTTATAGTTTTAAAAGTGAGATAGAGTTTCCAATTCCATTGTGGATGTTAGCAAAATTGTGTATCTGTAGCAGCAGACTATATAATCTATAGGATGGCATTTGATCCAAAGTAATGAGATGAGGAGGCATATGACAATAGAGGGTATGAGGAAATGATTAAGGACCAGTGATGTTAAATTAAAATAATGGTAAGAAATTTACAAAGTGAGGCAAGAATTACAGGAGTACAATATTTCACAGGGATATTTTAGAGATTGTTGGAGCAGGGTCCCGCAGCTACAGAAGAAGCTGCTAGTTTAGCGGAGAGATAAGTTTTGGCAGAAAGAAGATAAGACAGAGGTACGACGCCGTAACACATTTCCAGCTGCAGAGCAAAGCCGGAAACCATGACTTTTTAGATAGAGAAGTCAAGCAAGGCAACGGTACCTGAGCGGCCGAGAAGAGAGAGCTCACCCACTGCATTGAAGGCAGCGGCGGAAGACAAGAGGGCTCAGCGACCCTCATAAAGAAGAAGGAGCAACGAGGATGAAGCATTGAAGATGAAGGAGCAACGAGGATGAAGCATTGAAGATGAAGGACAGAAAAGAGAAGCAGTGCATAGTACCCATGATCAGTGCCAGGAAGCATGGAAGACTGCAGAGAGCTGTGGTGTGACGGAAAGCGGCTACCTCAAGTACAGATATGGCCAACTGTCACTAGTTAGGGTTTGGGTTACTGTTGGGACAGGACCACAGTGTTGTAATGGCAAGACCTTCGGGCTGCCTATAAAGGGATATACTTTGTATTGTAAAAGGTTGGCATTTTGGGAATTTTAGGCCATCCAACTAGTCAGATAACATATAGTTAGCCGTTGAGTCTGTTAGCACACAGTTATCTTGTATTGTAATAGATTCGAGCTCTGGTTCTATTATTAGCGAAAGCAATCTTACTGTAACCAGTAGTTGGCTTATAGAGTATGCATGTAATGATCCACAGGGATCAACAGAGAGGGAAGAGTATATTGTAGGAGAGCAATATAGAGAGAAAAGAGATCTAAGAGAGAAGATCTTGAGCTGCATATGCGGTGCAGCAGAACTGTGTTTTACCTTCCCCTGAGCTATAAAGAAAACACAGTTCTGTGGACATAACTTCCATCCTGGAGGTGAACCACGTTAAAATCGTGTGTTATGTGATTGGATTATTTGTTGTGTTTACTTATGCATTTCACAGTCATTTCGTGGATTGTGGTTACAGTTTGATGAATGAATGTGTTAATCAGCTCACAGTAATATAGAAGGAAAAGTATTAATCAAAGTCTTTGGCATGTTGTATGTGGTTCATTTATGCTTTGCGTAAAACAGTCACTAGTTGTAGTATTGAATAGCCTCGTATGTTCAGTCTTGCACGTCAACACGAGCAACGCTAAGTGCGCGAAACCGCAAAGGTAGGATATCACAGAGAGGTGATACCGCACCGGCAGAGGAGCTGCGGTGCGCGATACCGCAGGTTGAGGACTTAGCATTGGGTAGGAGCTACATGTCGCACAGTGCGCGACGATGCGGTAAGGTCGGAGATATCGCGGCTCAGGAAAAGTGCGTGACATATAGAAGGACTACACAACAGTAGAAAGGTATACCTCGCGATTAGAAGAGCTGCGAGGTGAGGAGATCGCGCGACGCAAGCAGAGGGTTGCGCGATGCGCAGAGGAAGAGACCTCGCAGCTAGAAGAGCTGCGAGTCACAAGTAGGACTACCGCAGAACCTGGTCCAAGATGCTTGAGTCCTTGTCCAACCCATTAGAGTCACCTCGGGTGAGACTTCAGGCTGCTTTGTGGTCTGTTGCCGAAAGGGCCGGTGAGCTAGGGGTGTTGTTGGTTGATGATAGTAAACCCGGGTCTGCCCACCATAGCCAACAAATATTTTTGTTGCCGGTTTTGAACAACTGAGTTCTAATGTTCTGTTGGCATCCTACTAGAGAAGCGTTTCATCAGTGGCTGGATTCAAACTTAAGGGAGTTTGCCAAGAAAGAAAATTGGAGCCCTAAGCTGAGCACAGAGGACTGGTTACAAAAGCATATCGCTTCAGATATACACGCGATATTTTTTGCAACCTATGGAAACGAACTCTACGACTGGTTATCAAAGTTGACAGATAGGAACATATTCAAGAAGAAAAGAAACATTGTCTGGACACCGGAGCTGATTCAGACCGTGCAGAACCTTGACAATCCCATTACGAGAGCAGTGGACTTCTGGCTTGCGAGTGTGCTAGGAGGCTTTGTTACAGAATTTGCAGTGGACAAAAGAAAAAGCTTCAGCGAGGCTGAGCGGTACTTCTTCAAAGGATATCGTGGTAAGTACCTAAAATCTCTAAACTTGTCCATTAAGATGCTGCTACATGAAAAAGGAGTAATGGACATGATTTCAGATGAATAAGTAAAGATAGTAATGTCACAAGAGTTTGAAAGTGATTTTGATGACATTGGACGAACACGTAGTGGCAAGAAATATAAAGTAGCTTTCGGCTCTCCCGTATTTGGAGATAGTTTAGATAATAGTAGGAAACCGAGTCCTAGTACCACAGAAGAACCAGAGGGGGGTACCCCTTACCATCCCTATACCCCACAGAAACAGACCGGGACTCAGAGTAATCCTGTAGGTACTCCATCCAGTAGCTCACAGACAATACCTACTACAGCTACATCACCTTCACCTACACCCTTGAGTGGCAGTAATCCAGTCAATCAGAACCCACCGCAGAGAAATAGAATGGGAGATGATATGAAGTTACCTACCTTTAAGGGTACAAGAGCAGAGGACCCGCAACAGCATTGGTTTCTATGTGAAGCCATGTGGACCATTAAAACAATCAACAATGATAACCTTAAACTTGTACAGTTGGTCACCACACTCAGAGATCGAGCTTTAACATGGTACATAAAGTATACCACAGTACCCAAGACACTTGCCCAGGTCAAGAACGCCATGATTAAAGAGTTCAAGAAACCTAAGTCTGAGTCTCAGTGCATAACAGAGCTCAAGGATATTAAGCAACTACCATCAGAATCAGTATGGGACTTTGACCAGAAGTTCAAAGCCCTTATAGACCAAGTAAGCTTTGAGTTTGCGCCGGAGCAGCATAAGGAATGGTTTATTACAGCGCTGCTCCCTCACATCAGACTACCGCTCATGCAGCAGAAACTCCAAACGCAGGATGACGCGTTGGAGATGGCGATGAAGCTAGAAGCTTCACCCTTAGCTGAAACCAGTGCAGGCATGATAACTCTACAGAACCAGTTCGCCAACCTCACGTTACAGATACACGAACTTAAGAAAGGAAAAGAGAGAGGTTATGTAAGACATATGGTGCTTACGATGTAGAGCACAGGGCCATACCAAAGACAACTATCCAGTCTTTGCAGAGTATTTAGCGTGAGGGGCTCCTAACCCCTTACCACGAACGCAAGGGCCATGGTGTGAAATATGCAAAACACAAGGACATCCGCCTCAGCAATGCCCTTTGCTTCAGAAGTATGTACAGACACCTAAGAACCTATACTGTGTCTTCTGTAGCTCGGTCAGACATGATGAACAGGATTTTCGAGCCTACGATCTCATGTTAGATAGAAAATATGACATATACAGAGTCCAGTCAGAAACACAGGGTCCAGCAGCAGGACCACAGCCTGATCTGACTTACGGTGGCCGTGGAGGAGGATTCAGAGGACAAGGCCATGGAGGAGGATTTTCACGAGGAGAAGGCTTCAGCAGAGGAGAAATTTTTGGCCGTGGTCGCGGACCAATCACTTGTTATAACTGTGGAATTGTAGGACACTATGCTAGGGACTGTCAGAGCCCCACTACCACTTGTAACTACTGCAAATCTTATGATCATACCATAAAGGAGTGTCCTACCTTAATAGCTAAGATCAAAGACCCTAAGCCAGCAGTACACCAGAACATCCAGCTTATTGTTGCTGAGCAGGCAGAGCCAGAACCAAAAGTTAACATTGTGACTCGTAGCGGTGCTTCCACTAGTAGGATATCGCAGGAGACCGAAAAGAACACAAGGCAGGAGTGGGTGCACAAAGCTCCTAGTAAAGCAACAGCACTCGACCTACAGAAGAATAAAGAGACATTTCACGAAGCCAAGGCTTCCTTTGATGAACCTACGCAATCAGGATCGTAGGTACCGCCGTCTAGGGGCGTACCGCAGCAAGCACCTTGTGACGATAGCCCTGAACAGATACTGCAGGCTACCACATCGGGATGATGCGACGAGGATGAATCGACAGGAAGTGTACAATCCTTCCTGCGCAGTTGCTTGAAACTCGTGAGAAATGCAAAAGCTATCGGCGAGCTACAGCGCATCATAGATTAGTGTCAGCAACCTTCTCTCTTGGGCAGTGCACATCGCGCTATTTATAATATTACAGGACATACAAGGACCGAAAGAGAGATAAAGCTCACAGCACAGATTGGAGAGTTTGAAATGGATGAACTTGTCTTAGATCTAGGATCAGAGGTGAATGTTCTAACTAAGCAGACATGGGAACAGATGGGTAGCCCTCAGTTAGTTAGATCGCCTATCCACCTAAGATTAGCTAATCAGCAGTGAGTATCACCATTGGGTCGACTGCCGCAGGTGCCAATTGACATTGACAGAGTTTGCAGTTTTGCGGACTTCAAGGTTATAGAAATCATTCGCGACAGTCGACCGTATCCAGCATTATTAAGTATCGATTGGGCGATCGGTAGCAAGGCTGTCATTAACCTAAAGAGAAGACAAATGACCTTTGAGGATGCGCAGATCCGGGTCATCGCGTCGCTGGATCCTCACCAGGGTCCTAGATACATTGAACATATCCGAGCAGATGAGGAGGCACAAAAATTGGATAGTCTCTACCAGATGACTACGAACCAGAACGACTACATCAATCCAACCGCAGAAGGGAACATTAGTTGGTGATGCGACAGCTCATGCGCATCGGATTCCGATGTTGGTCTAGAGAACTGGCAGAACAAACTTTACGAAGTCTCAGCGCACAGATGTGCGTTTATGAGTAAGTCACTACAATGGATTGGCGCAAAGATCACTAAGATTCCATCATATCAGGGTCTGACAGATATCCAGGACTTCCTTGAGCAGTTTGAGCAACAAATTCCTTATGAACAGAGGATCGCAGCAATGGACCTTGCAGTACGAGCCACACCTGCAAGATGGTGGTATGCACATAAAGAGAATATCACATCATGGGATGATATTAAAAGATTGATGGCGATCAAATTTTCTATCGACAAAGAGTATGTCCAGCAGAAGTACACAGGAGAAACAGATCCCAGGACACACATCCAGACATGTGAACAGAACTGGTCGAACATTCCCAAGGATGAATGGGTTCACAGATTCATTCACACATTGGACACAGTTCCAAGGAACTGGTACACAGAGACTGAGTTGCGCAAGGGGACAACCACATGGTCACTTATGACAGACAGTTTCCTACTCACCTTCGCATTTGAATCAGAACATCCAAGTGTTGCCCAGGCCCTAGACATAATCAAGATCAATATATTTGAAGACTGTACCCCATCAGTACAGACTCAGCCTAATTGGGCCGTTCAGTTAACAGAGGCGCTAGAATGTTACAACTTTCAAGAAGAACCAGGGGACGAGGAGGAGGATCCTCGTAACACCAACATTCTGGAGTCAGAAGGGACTCGCGATGTGGGGGGACCACAGTTAGAGATTCCAGCAATCACTAAACCTGTCAAGATTAAAAAGATCAATATCGGCACAGACGCAGAACCTAAGTTTGCCTCTATTGGAGACTATTGGAACGATGAAACAGTCGGACAGATTGCAGATTTGTTACATAACTATTAGGACCTATTTCCCACTAAATTCACAGAGATGAAGGGAATAGTTGGAGACCTTGGAGTTATGAGGATACCATTGAAGGAGGATGCTAGACCAGTCAAGCAGCG
>LPNX010035017.1:145316-177288 GCA_001517045.1 Pseudotsuga menziesii
TTTATTTAAGAATAAATTAAGTCTTATATTATTTTCTATATGAGATTTAACTATAACATTCATTTACGATAAAATGAATATATAAAAAAAAAATTATGATTCCGATATTAATTTATTCTAATAATGTAATAAATATTATAATAATATTGTTAAAATTTTACATGTAAATAAATCTCAATTAAATCACATTAAAATTAAATTGATGAGGAATGTACTATATATAAAAAGTCAACATAAATTAAAAAAATAACTCCTAAATATAATTTTTTTGTTTAATTTCATTTATAAGTTCAAGACAAATAAATGCTAAAAACAATATTTTTTGGGGGAATTTACAATGAATCTTAGTCACATCATTGTAGAGTTATTTTATTAATTTTATTTGTAGTCAATTTAAAAAAGTAACTCAACCATGGTTATTTATATTGTGCATAAAAAGTAGTGTAGGAGGTGAGTTGTCATATATACTTACCCCATAAAACCCTTAACTCATAAAATTTTAATATATCTTATATTTTTGTAGTACATCTCGTAAGGAGGCCCATTTTTGACCTCAAATTCTCTCTAATGGTTTTCTATCCAGATCGCAGATGAGTACTATGCCGATATTATTCAATTTCTCACTACAGGAGTAGCACCGGATGAGTTTACTAAGCAGCAAAAGAAGCAGTTGGTTGTTAAAGCAGCAGACTTCACCCTTATTGCAGGACACCTATATAAGTTAGGCCCGGACGAAGTTCTGTGCAGATGTGTGATGCTGCATGAAAAAGACGTTATTATCAGAGAGGCACATTCAGGAACCGTAGGAGGTCATTTCACAGGAAAGCCGACTGCGTAGAAAATCCTGCAAAGTACAAATCCAGCAAAGTATTCAGCAGGTAGAGAATACTGCAGCGGCAATGAAAGAAGAAATTAAGGGCTTGACAGCTCTTCAGAATATGAGGAAGACGAAAGAGATGAATCGCTTGCAGCAGGAAGCGCAGCAATTAAGGACAAAGGAGATACACATTAATGACCTGCTTCAACCATACCAAGAGCAAATCACAGAGATAGTCGATACGATTGAGCAGAAAGTGAAGGAGTTCACTGCCACCAGAGAGAAAACTGACGCCACAGAAGACGCCAGTATTAGTCAAGCTTTGCTTGACTCGGCACAAGAGCGTGTCAAATTGATGCAGCAGAAAGTCGCAGGACTTCGAGACAGGTTGCAGAGGACTTCGCAGGAAGCCAAGGCAAAGCTACAGCAGGAGAAGCCTGCTGGTGGTGGCTTGAGGACGAGCCACAAGTAAGTGTTAGGGGACTGTTGGAGCAGGGTCTCGCAGCTACAGAAAAAGCTGCTAGTTTAGCGGAGAGATAAGTTTTGGCGGAAAGAAGATAAGACAGAGCTACGACGTTGTAGCACGTTTCCAGCTGCAGAGCAGAGCCGGAAACCATGACTTTTTAGGTAGAGAAGTCAAGAAAGGCAACGGTACCTGACCGGCCGAGAAGAGAGAGCTCACCCACTGCATTGGAGGCAGCGGCGGAAGACAGGAGGGCTCAGCGACCCTCATAAAGAAGAAGGAGTAACGAGGATGAAGCATTGAAGACGAAGGACAGAAAAGAGAAGCGGTGCATAGTACCCATGATCAGTGCCGGGAAGCATGGAAGACTGCAGAGAGCTGTGGTGTGACGAAAAGCGGCTACCTCAAGTACAGATATGGCCGACTGTCACTAGTTAGGGTTTGGGTTACTGTTGGGATAGGCCCACAGTGTTGTAATGGCAAGACCTTCGGGCTGCCTATAAAGGGATATACTTTGTATTGTAAAAGGTTGGCATTTTGGGCATTTTAGGCCATCCAGCTAGTCAGATAACATATAGTTAGCCGTTGAGTCTGTTAGCACACAGTTATCTTGTATTGTAATAGAGTCGAGCTCTGGTTCTATTATTAGCGGAAGCAATCTTACTGTAACCAGTAGCTGGCTTATAGAGTATGCATGTAATGATCCGCAGGGATCGACAGAGAGGGAAGAGTATATTGTAGGAGAGCAATATAGAGAGAAAAGAGATCTAAGAGAGAAGATCTTGAGCTGCATATGCGGTGCAGTAGAACTGTGTTTTACCTTCCCCTGAGCTATAAAGAAAACACAATTCTGTGGACGTAACTTCCATCCTGGAGGTGAACCACGTTAAAATCGTGTGTTATGTGATTGGATTATTTGTTGTGTTTACTTATGCATTTCACAGTCATTTCGTGGATTGTGGTTACAGTTTGATGAATGAATGTGTTAATCAGCTCACAGTAATAAAGAAGGAAAAGTATTAATCAAAGTCTTTGGCATGTTGTATGTGGTTCATTTATGCTTTGCGTAAAACAGTCACTAGTTGCAGTATTGAATAGCCTTGTATGTTAAGTCTTGCACGTCGACACAAGCAACGCTAAGTGTGCGAAACCGCGGAGGTAGGATATCACAGAGAGGTGATACCGCACTGGCAGAGGAGCTGCGGTGCGCGATACTGCAGGTTGAGGACTTAGCATTAGGCAGGAGTTGCGTGTCGCACAGTGCGCGGCGATGCGGTAAGGTTGGAGATATCGCGGCTCAGGAAAAGTGCGCGACATAGAGAAGGACTGCACAACAGTAGAAAGGTATACCTCGCGGCTAGAAGAGCTGCGAGGCGAGGAGATCACGTGACGCGAGCAGAGGGTCGCGCGATGCGCAGAGGAAGAGACCTCACAGCTAGAAGAGCTGCGAGTCACAAGTAGGACTGCCGCAGAACCTGGTCCAAGACGCTTGAGTCCTTGGCCAACCCATTAGAGTCACCTCGGGTGAGACTTCAGGCTGCTTTGCGGTCTGTTACCGAAAGGGCCGGTGAGCTAGGGATGTTGTTGGTTGATGATAGTAAACCCGGGTCTGCCCACCATAGCCAACAGAGATACTTTCTTTAGAACAGGAATACAGCTCTACTTTAAAAATAAACAATTTTTCTGTCCAAAAAACTATAAAATAAGAACATAGATCTGGTTTAAACAAAAAAAGAATTTTCCTATCCTTAAAGTTCTACCAATAAAACTATTATACTGACGAAAAGAAACTTGTAAGTTAACTTTTGAATTACTGTTCTATTTGTTGCTCAATACTATCAAACTATTATACTGAAGAAAAGAAACTTGTAAGTTAACTTTTGAATTAATGTTCTATTCATCACTCAATGCTATCAAATTTGTGAGACATAAAAGTTGTAGGAGTACCAGCTATGTTGCAGCTGCTTGCACTTTCATGTCCATAAAGTTATGTTCGGTGTTGTGTCTCTAGTTGATATCTTGAAATCCAGAATTAGCTGAAGTTGGGCTTGAATGTTCATGAGGTTGCAGTAAAAGACAACCTGTAACAGCTCTCAATTAGATAACATCTGCATTATTTCACGGTTGTTAAACTTGGATCTTTATGTGTGCTTAAGAATTCAGGAAATTTTCAAAAATATTGTAAAACACGTGGTTTGCTACATTGTTACAAGTGTTTAGTCTTCTAACACCTGGTTTGCTCCCCATCGAATGTTGAAAAGCCTTGAAATGTGCACCCAGACTCTTCACTTTTACTTCTGTCAGGTATTCCAACCAAATGGTTTGGTTTTTTAACACTTACTGACACCTGCTTTGCTTTTCTAACAGCTAGATTGTCATAGTAGTTTTCTCTTCAAAGCGACGAATCGCTCATCCAATGTTGAAAAGCCTTGAAATGTACACTAGCTTCAGCAATGGAGAAAACAATGCGTTGCTTCTTATCTGCAATATGATAACCATGACAGGGATTGATAAAGAAACTAAGGTATAATTGGGCACGACTAAAGAAACAATCAACTCTATCAATTTCAGTCACTGCAAACAAAACATTAGAGATAGCCAAAAGTGGACACACATTTGTTCTTTACCTACTTTATTTATTACCCAAAAGCGCAGACGCATTTGTTAAGAAATTTGTTTAAGATTTTAGTTTTATATGATTATAATTTATAATTTCAGTTATTAAAATTTAACCTTCTAAAATGCTCATTGTCGCTCCTAGAATATAACCCCATTCCCATAACATGCACAAAGAATCGAAAGAGACGTCGTAGTCCAATGTCAATATACATTTTAATTGAAATAAAATCTTAAACACTTAATGTTAATCTTGGATTGAGATTACAATCCCTTTATACATTTTAACTGATATTTCAGAAATCTTCAAAACTTGATGTTAATCTTGAATTGAAAATTCAATCCCTTTAATTTAGTTGTTGGGAAATTATGTAGATAGTGCCAATCAAAATTCCATAGTTTATAGCTGAAATGGAATAGTAATTTAAACAGTTTTAAGTTAATTGGGTAATCTAAACTTATTTTGATAAAGTAAGCTATAGTTTATAGTTGAAATGGCTGAAATATACAATTGTCTTTTAAAATAAGCAAATTTCGCCACAATACACCTCATTTATATTCTTATTCACCCAAGAGTAACATGTGTGCACAAGAACCATGCACCACTCAAACATGCATGTGTTACACCTGGAAATTAAATTCCATAGTAAACTTTAGGAAACTTTGACAAAATATACATCCATGTGAAATCAATACCCGTAAACCTTATTTGGAACTAAAGTGTGAAATTGCATCCTGGATTGAAACAGATCATAATCGAATCCAAAATATGAAGATCGATTTTGATTATTTAAAGTATCATAGGTATCTCAAGAGAATATTTTAGGTTAAGAATATCACCTGTAATCTTTTGAACAAATTAATTTACCCACAATTTAATTGTGTTGTGCACACTGGCGTATTCAATTGTATGTGTGTGCTTCAATTTATGAGAAATGGAATTGCGGTTCTGCATTTGCATTTGTGTGGATTGCACATGAAAATAGCTCAAAGTTGGTCATGCAGCACCAAAGTCCACAATGAATTTCACAACATCGTTTGTGTATGTTTTTCAATAATCACACAAACAAAATGGCCCCATCAAATTGGGCAAGGTAAAAATGAGTCAAGAACATGAATATGTTATGTTATATGGGATAACAATGATAATTGAGTTTACAGTTTGGTGCAGTAATCGACTTATAGACCTCATTCAGTTCGCAATTTGGTGCAGGCTATGGTCTTTTGAAACGAGTTGTCACCATTGTTGATGAGGTAAGTTGCATCCATCCTCTATATAACTTTTGGGTTGTATCGTCTCAAAATAGAGAATTTAATAGGGCGTCCTCCAGAACACATTCCTATGAATTACTTTAGACTTCCTTTATTGTTAACCCAGATCTCTGTACATGAGCCTAAAATATGATATTCATACAGTATGAAGAAAGATTTCATTTTATATTTTCAGCATAATATTACTCCTTCATAACAACAATAAACAATGAATTTGGAGAAAATTTTTGCATAACAACAATAAACAACGAGTTTGAAGAAATTTTTTGCATAGGTACCTCTGGACTAATGTATGCTTATTGAATTTCTCAATGGTGTAAATGCTTATTGTCGGTTGTCCAATGCATTCCACTGCAATCTCCTTCGCGGTTTCTCTGCCTTCAGCCCATTCTCACACATATAGGTGACAAATTATCTTGGGAACAAAGTTGAAAGTGTTCTATAAGATTTGTTAGCTAGTACCTTGCAAAGTTTTTTTATTCAAAACAATATCCTACAGAACTAAGACCACCAAGAGAATAACTATGGGGAGCGCCGACAAGAAGTTGCTCAAAGAGAACAACAATTGAATCTGCCTAAGGATTCCTGCAGGAAGAAACATATGTGTATAATGGAGTTTTGAGGCATGGATGTCTTTGACAAAGATAAAACCACCAGTGCATTATTTGGATCGAGAAATATTGCACGTGTTTACATCCAAACTTACGGCCACGCCCATATCAATGAGGACAAACCAAACGACTGTTGTGTGACTGAAATCTCTGGTTGTCTAACGTACTATGTATAGGATAAAAAAAAAGATCCTTAGGTCAAACAAAGTTGAGTGAACCCTCCACCAGTAATAAAGAGTCAGGGGTGAGCGTAGAATGAAGTATTGACCGACTCAGGCTCAAAATAAGCTAACTGAATTTGATGTAGTAAATCGGCAAGCATCCCACTTTGTTAAACATTTCATCGGGTTATGTTTTCATATACTGCTTATGTAAGCAGTGTAAGAACCCGACAAGCAAACAAACCGCTCTCTCATTTCTATGGGTGCACCTCGCATTAACTGCTAGTTTTTGTGTTTTCCACCCGTATTTTATATATCTGTAGTTGTTGTTGTGGTAGTTGCTATTGAAGATTATTTCCTGCATAATGTGTAAGAAGCTTATATTGATACCTGGATGCCATATATGCCTAACCTGCGAGGGTAAAGAACAGATTATGGATGATGAATTCGAGCGAGCCCCTAGCATTTTTGTTTCACCAAGGGGGCGTTGACTGAAGTGATCCCATTTCGAGCTCCGTAAAACAATATTCATAAGATTTCAGCTTTCGATGGAGATTCGCAAAAGTGGCAAGTGAACCTGAAATAATCCCCAAAAAAACAATTTGAATATGAGAAAGGATGTGTACCCTACCATCCATGTGACACATAATTAGGCAATGGAGATAACCAACCATGTCACGTCCCCATCCCTTCGACCGGCAAAGAGGACGCAACAAACACCAAATACAGCCGGGAAACAGCCCCATGAACATAAACAACAAAAATGCTGATATTAAAAGCTTAAATGACATGCATAACTGAATGCATAAAACATCATACAAGGTGCATAATTCCTCAATCATTGAGCGGAAGCAAACACATTCATAAACCAGCATTCAGCATGTTCATCATAACTCATTAAACATCAATATAATTGCAAAGATAGAATAGCAGCAGTACTTGTCTTTTGATGAAGAATCCCACAACCAGCTACGTCGCTGCAATGTTCCACCCAACCATAGGCCAGCGTGCTCATCAATCTCTCAGCAACACTTCCACCCCCGAGTTGGGCATGATTCCTCCAAGGATAAGGGTCAACACAGGCTTACACATAGCCGAGGGACACAATCCGCCAAACCAACACCGCTGGGTTTACCAGGCCTTCAGCAATCGGCCAAGCCAGCACAGTCCAAAGACCAACCACTGCTTACATGCAGCAAAACCATCCCTTCACAGCCCTGTGAAGAAGCAAAGGAAACTGGGGATAATTCCAAACAAACGATGAGCACAGCTCAAGCCCACAAAGCATCACAGAGTTGTTCTTGGCCCTATCGTGGCCAAAACAACTCAGCAGCAACCCAAACCAGGGTGCATCAACAACATAACCCCACCATGAATGATGGCAACAATCAACAGCCCACAATGGATACTGAACAACCCTCCCAGCATAGCCATGGGAGACTCAGCCAACGTCTGTGGCAATCAACAGCCACAGCTCATAGTGGAAACGATGACAGTTGTACACAGTCCCAAAACAGGGAAAAATGAGCCAACAAAAACGTGGGAGAAACCCACACACAGTCCGAATGGATGAAGGACGAACTCTCCACAGCTTCCAATAGTCGTGGAATAACAACAACAACCCAGTTACGCGGGTGCAACAACAGCAAGCAGAAATCGTGGATTTAAGCCACGGCTATGAAACATACTAGCAGAAATCGGGCCCTTGAGGCCGTTCTACCTACTCGTTGCGTGCACAACCAGAGAATACCCACGACTGGTGCATGAGGAGGAAAGAACAGACAATCCCAGCCTGCATGGGAATGAACAGCCCCCTGCGCGTGAGGGTGAGCAGACCACCATCGCAAAGGTTGAAGACCAGGCGTGAGAGCAATCGACCATAGTCGTCAAGATTGGAAACGTGGAAGAGAAGAGTGAAGGAAGGCATGGGTGGAGTGGGCATGTGGGCAAGGGACTGACAGTCCTGCCACCCCACTCCAAAAAGCAATAACTGCCCCCAACCACCACCAGCCATAACTGCCTCAACTACTCAACCAAAACATTCAAGAGGTTGGCAAGGGAAGATGGCAAAACAAAACAAGGTGGCAACACATGGGTTTTTCCCCCATAAACCAAGGTTTGACATCCCCCACCCCTTATCCTTTGGAACCATGCCCTTTTCATTCAACGTTGCACTGTCGTAGCTGGTTGTGGTTTTAGTTTTAATTGATGTGCATATTTACATGATGCCGAATTATAATGTGCCAAATAGCATGAGATACCATCGGCAACTACCTCTATTGCCGAAACATACACAACCAAATCGATGGTGGGGCTTTTGCCTTGAGCTCCTCACCACGATTAATTACAATATATACATCATGCAAACGGGGTCAAAACCAGGGACATTACATTCCCCTCCCCCTTGGAATAACACCGTCCTCGGTGTTCCATTACATATATACTATACACATACAATTGCACATCAAAATTTCAAAATTGCAGATCTATCCCATGTTCAATCATCTACTTTGAACGTTCAATACCAAGCCCCTCGGCTTCCATGGACTTTTCCTGCTGGTTTACAGCTTCCAGCTGATCCCGAAGTCTAGGAACTTTGTGGCTATCGCCTTCATCATGTTCCTTCACTGGACAGTCCCGGCGTAAATGATGTCCTCCGCATCTCCAGCATCTTACTGGCTGCTTCATCTTTACCTGCTCAATTTCCTTTGAGCCTTCCTGCCTGGACCGTTTATTATCGGGTCGCTTGGACGATGGTCCCATTGCTGATCCACCTTCCTTTCCTTTGTCGATTGCTCCCAGAAGGCTTTTCACCTCCCTTTGCAAACCAATAGAGTCTTGCAAAATCTAGTGGTTCATTTCACTCTGCCTTTTCTGTATCTTGAGCACCTCCCCAAGGTTCTCTTGGGTCTTGGAAATCATTTGAAGGAGACTTCTAGCCAAGTCCAACAACTTTTGATCTGCTGCCATAATCCACATGCACCACCTAGTTTCACTTTTCTCACCTGTGAAATGCACCATTGAAATTCTATCAGACCAAGCATAATATAGGCATCAAAATTAGTTAGTTAATTACCCAATTGGCATGACAGTCCAAGTCTCATCAATGAGGCTTTCATATCTTTCATGCCTTCCCAACAGGCACATGAGCTCATTCATGTCCATTCCTGGGCAGGGAATTAACTATTCCAGCATTCACAAATTACTTAACTAAATACACACATCTCATTCTCAATCATACATGCATTCAACAATCCTCTGTTTTCACAATGCATAAACATACATATATATATATATAATCAAAAGGCAAGAGAGAGCAGTAAGAGTTTTCCCCCTCTTTGTTTTGTTCCATCCTGGAACCCACACCATCGCAGTGGCTTTTCATGCTCTCAGGCTCTTTCACTTCATCGTGAATGCTGGACCAATCCTTCTTGGTCATGACACTTAGTGTCTTTGGTCTATTCCAGACCTCTAAACCATGGAGTCTCTCCACATGGTTTGTCTCGGCTGCTAGGACTCCCCCATCTTACTAGCACCTTTTTTTCATTACCGCTCATTCCGAGCTTTCCAGGACAGTCACATGTCCACATGCATCTCTAGGATGCTCTCATAGTCCTCACTTCCAGCGATACATATATCCAAACATTGAATAGATTCACATGTTTAGTTTATTCACATCAGTTTTATCTCTAGCATAAGAGCTTAAAACATCATAACCAAATCATATACACAGGTATATTCGTAAGCAAAATAATCCAATACTTATCTGTATTGTGCGTTTCCTCATTCGTCCACAGGATCCTGCTTTGCTTTGCAAGCCTTGGGATCGCCTATGGACTTAGATGTTAGGTCAGTGCGTCGGCTTCTCCACAACATCAAATATTTAATGTCCAGCCAGTACATTCTCATGTCAACTGGGCTTGGAACTTTACCGTGACCATTCCCAGGTCTAGGATCTACCATGGATCCTCAGGCATTTAACATCCCATCATACACTTATATCAAAAATAACCCTTCCCCGCAACCCCTCTCAACAACCATTTACCATTTACCTTTACCTTTAGCCTGTCAACACAAGCAACACAAGCAATACAAGCAACTCATCAACGTTATTGCTCTAAAACTGTAATCACATTTCATATCATTCACTATCAAGCATTGAGACACCAGGAGTGCATCCACTCCCTAGAGTATAATCAATATTGAAAACCCTTTCATGACTCAACATCGGAAAAGTGTGCACCTATTCCCGGTGTGTGCCATGCAGGCCCTATGCATACTCAAGCAATCGATCATAATGGATATTAAATCAAAACATGTTCTGCATATGGAATTTAATAATTAAACATGCATATTCTTAGCAAGGGTTACAGAACACTTATCCATTTGCCGTCACAGTATGCCTTTGTTAAGGAGGAATGGAGGCTCCTTCCTTGAGTTAACAGTATCTCAGTTAGCCATCCCAACTCCCTTTTACATTTCACATTCACACATGTCTTACCGACATAAACCATACCATCTCACTCATGTTATCACCAAACATGCAATGCAGATGAGACATTTTCAAAATGTCTAATGGAGTCTCACCCGAACCCCATTTCCAAGATAAGGGAAAACCTTCCCATGAAGTTTGGCTTCTGCAGGCCATCACACATGGTCTTCCTACAGTGTGTACCCCTGACACATTCATCAAATAGCCAAACAGTCAATCATTACCTGTTACTACAATCCAAATTGATCGTTCCATAACCAAGCAATGACATTAGCAATCAAATTCAATAAGAATTTGCAATTCTATCTACTACAGAAATTGACTTGCTCAATTGTGGGTTTCTTGTAAGCAGCATTACTATTCCCATTATAATTTTATGCCTACTATCATAACATGAATACCCACTTACCATGTGTCCCTCCTGACACAATCTCACACAAGCCAACAGTGATTAGTAGTCGTTAGCACTTTCTTAAATCCGAAATTCACAGTTCGAATTTTAACAACCTATTATGCATATCATATGGTAGATTCTAGCATTGGTCAGGATCTTACCTCTCACTGCCATGCTCGTAATAATCTACCTGAAACATAAGCTTCAAACATCCAAACACAAGCTTATGCAAGCCAGTAGTGACTAGTAGTTGTCAGCAATTTCTTAAATTTGAAATTCACAATTCAAATTTAATAAGCTTTTTCACATGGTAGATTCTGGCATTGGTCAGGGTTTTACCTCTCACTGCCATGCTCGAAATAATCTACCTGAAACATAAGCTTCAATCAACCAAACACTTGGTAAGTCTGGATGCATATAACCTTTTCATTGCTACAACCATCACTGAAACATTTTCAGAATTTATAAAATTCAAATACTTCCAGCTGTTAGTCACATCAATATTACCAAAACTCATTTACTTCATGCAATCATTATCGTATTAACATTTGCAAGGCATAGTCACGTCATTCATGCAATTAAATGAAGTGTTTAGATACTCCTTACTTCTCAGGTGTATCATTCATACCACCTTGCTCTTCCACAGAGCATTTCTGGCAGCTAATTGATCATGACTATCCTGCATTCATAACAACCCTTGAAATGGTTCCTGAATTATCATCAATTCACCATTTCGGTCATTAGTTAGCCCGCATATCACATACATTCATCTCAATGCATTCATGCAATACATCCCAACATTGCACCTACACTTATGCAATCAGTCATTCACACCCTTCATAGGCATACATCCATTGCATAACTACAAGGTTCATAAAATATTTCCAATGCCTATCCATTCATGCCATCTTGCATTCAATATACCGTGCATGGCCTAACCATGACTAATTCATATAGGATGCATTATTATAATCAATATCATCAACATATATAGGCATGACACCTTTTTATATTCCAGCATCCACATGGTATGAGGTCTTTTACCTTTACCACTCCATGGAATTTGTCATAGGCAAACTCTTACCTGCATGGGTCTTACTTACACCCTTGACATGACCACTTTGGTTGGTCCTCTGCAGGAGATTGCAGCATTTGCTCACCAACTCTTGTCATGGACTTGTTGCTTTATCCCCTTCTTCATAGGGTTGTTGGTCTCATTCATCAGCAACACATTCAGCTAGGTCCATGTCATCGTTTGTGTTTCCACTGATGCCAACATCAAAGCAATGATTATCATTAGTGGTTCATTATAAATATATAATTTCCAATATTCTTACCAATCATGCAATATCCTATGCATGCAATACATATCCTCATGCATTTCAAGCATAAACTTAGGAAATGTAGTTAGAATCAGCAAGACAAAGTTTTAAGGAAACTTCCCTTTTCAAGTCTTTCATCCTGGCATGGAACTCCTTTTCCACCCAATAGCTGGTTTGACTTCATAGTCCCTGCTACCTCTGGGCATGCAATTGCCCATATTTTTCCATTTGATAGCAGCGGCCATCATTAGCACTTTGTTGCTCCATACTCATATTCTGGTGATTCTCCTTTGTTCCCTGCTGGATAAGCTTTCCAATGCCTATCCACATGCTTCATTCCGACCTCAGATGTGAAAACCATACCGCTTCTAAAATGAAGACTCTCGCCAAATCTTTGCATTTTACACACAGCTGCATTTTGGTTTCCAACTTCAGCCACCTTACTTCCGTTGCATGATTCATCTTTTATGAATTTTGGGTCTTACTAATTTTTCCCAAAACATAGAATTTTATTTTCACAAGGACGACTGTCTCAAGGGACGACAGGGGTCAAGGGGGCTTGTCCCCTTGTGGCTTCCCTGCACCACTGCAGGGCGGGTCGAGGGCAGCGCTCCTGAAACAACCAACCATTCCGCAAAATCGGCTCTCAAACCACTAATCCTTCCGCAACGGCGGCTCCTGGAATTATTTCCTTTTCCAATCGATGTCGGCAACCTTTCTAGTCGGAAGCCGAAATGTTTTCGCTTCCACAACGACGGCTCACGGAGTGCTTTCTCCTTCCGATCAGCGGCTCTCGGAATGCTTTCCCTTCCGCATCGGCGTTGACAGCCTTTCCAATCGGAAGCTGAAATGCTTTCGCCTCCGCAACGGCAGACGCTCATTCACTTTCTCCTTCCGGCGACCAATATTTTCGTTACTTAGAAAAATTTCAAACTTTCTTTTACCGCGTCGGCTGTCGGCGGTCTTTCTACATCGGAATTCGAATGACTTTGGCTTCCGCAACGGCGCAACATGAAATGCTTTTACCTCTGATGAGTGAACTGACTTTCTGCCTTAGAAAAAATTTCAACTTTCTTTCTTTACGTCAGAGGCCTTACCCGTCGGCCGAGAAGTTGTTTCTCCGTTCGCAACGGCAGACGCCAAATCCTTTCTCCATCCGCAACGATGGCACGCGGAACCTTATCTTCTTCCGGTGGCGGTCTTTCTTCGTCGGACGACTTACCGCTTTTCTCTTCCGCAACGGCGGCATTCATTCCCCTTTTTTCGTCGACGATTTCATACTTAGAAAATTTTTGAACTTAGTTTTCTTGCGGTGTCGGCAGTTCTTCCACATCGGAAGCCAAATGACTTTGGCTTCCGCAACGGCGGCTCACCAAAGACAAACTTCCTCCGATCAGTCGCGGACACTAAGAAAATTTCCGCGATTTTCTTCTGCACTGCCGGCAATCGAATGACTTTTCCGTCGGGCGTCAAATCATTTCTCCATCCGTAACGGAGGCACACAGAGCCTTATCTTCTTCTGGCGGCAATCTTTTCTCATCTGAAGACTTGTTCCTTTGGCTACCGCAGCGGAGGAACACCAACCTGAAATTCTTCCGATTGGCAGCTCTTCCGCTATGGCGGACGGGAGATTTCCAACTCTTCCGCAACATCGAAAATCCTTTCACATCGGAAGCCAAAGTAGCGGACGGGAGATTTCCAACTCTTCCGCAACATTGAAAATCCTTTCACATCGAAAGCCAAATGACTTTGGCTTCCGCAACAGCGGACTGGAAACCGCTTTCTCTTCCGCAACGTCGGACTGTCAAACCATTGACTCTTCCGCAACGACGGAAGTTTTATCACTAGTGGCCCGACTGTCAACACTTAGGCAATATTTTGGAAGTTTGTTGTCATCCATTACTGATCCCTGCTGGGCAGAAGGAAATTCCACCCTCTGTCAGTTGCTCCATCTTGGCCCATAGAGGCCCATTGTTGCAACCTTGAGCTCTGATACCATTCTATCACGTCCCCATCCCTTCGATCGGCAAAGAGGACGCAACAAACACCAAATACAGCCGGGAAACAGCCCCATGAACATAAACAACAAAAATGCTGATATTAAAAGCTTAAACGACATGCAGAACAGAATGCATAAAACATCATACAAGGTGCATAATTCCTCAATCATTCAGCGGAAGCAAACACATCAATAAACCAACATTCAGCATGTTCATCATAACTCATTAAACATCAATATAATTGCAGAGATAGAATAGCAGCAGTACTTGTCTTTTGATGAAGAATCCCGCAACCAGCTACGTCATTGCAACGTTCCACCCAACCATAGGCCAGCGTGCTCATCAAACACATCAACAGCCCTGTGAAGAAGCAAAGGAAACTGGGGATAATCCCAAACAAATGATGAGCACAGCTCAAGCCCACAAAGCATCACAGAGTTGTTCTTGGCCCTATCGTGGCTAAAACAACTCAGCAGCAACCCAAACCAGGGTGCATCAACAACATAACCCCACCATGAATGATGGCAACAATCAACAGCCCACAATGGATACTGAACAACCCTCCCAGCATAGCCATGGGAGACTCAGCCAACGTCTGTGGCAATCAACAGCCACAGCTTATAGTGGAAACGATGACAGTTGTACACAGTCCCAAAACAGGGAAAACTGAGCCAACAAAAACGTGGGAGAAACCCACACACAGTCCGAATGGATGAAGGACGAACTCTCCACAACTTCCAACAGTCGTGGAAGAACAACAACAACCCAGTTACGCGGGTGCAACAACAGCAAGCAGAAATTGTGGATTTAAGCCACGGCTATGAAACATACTAGCAGAAATCGGGCCCTTGAGGCCGTTCTACCTGCTCGCTGCGTGCACAACCAAAGAAGACCCGTGACTAGTGCATGAGGAGGACAGAACAGACAATCCCAGCCTGCGTGGGAATGAACAGCCCCCTACGCGTGAGGGTGAGCAGACCACCAGCGTGAAGGTTGAAGACCAGGCGTGAGAGCAATCGACCATAGTCGTCAAGATTGGAAACGTGGGAGAGAAGAGTGAAGGCAGTTGTGGGTGGAGTGGGCATGTGGGCAAGGGACTGACAGTCTTGCCACCCCACTCCCAAAAGCAATAACTGCCCCCAACCACCACCAGCCATAACTGCCTCAACTACTCAACCAAAACATTCAAGAGGTTGGCAAGGGAAGATGGCAAAACAAAACAAGGTGGCAACACATGGGTTTTTCCCCCATAAACCAAGGTTTGACATCCCCCACCCCTTGTCCTTTGGAACCATGCCCTTTTCATTCAACGTTGCACTGTCGTAGCTGGTTGTGGTTTTAGTTTTAATTGATGTGTGTATTTACATGATGCCGAATTATAATGTGCCAAATAGCACGAGATACCATCGGCAACTACCTCTATTGTCGAAACATACACAACCAAATCGATGGTGGGGATTTTTCCTTGAGCTCCTCACCACGATTAATTACAATATAGACATCATGCAAACGGGGTCAAAACCGGGGACATTACAAACCAACCTATTGTAAATGTGTTGATTATGATGACTACATGCTCCAATGTCCATCCAGTATCAGAAGCCAAGGCTGCTACAGCAAGAGCTAAAGCACCTACAGGTTTGAAGCTACCCCGAAGGTATTCTAAATATGAGTTTACATGAAGAGTGAGGCGATGACCTCTAAGCGAAGAGGCGGTGGCCATGGCCGTGGAGGTGGTGACCATGGCCATGAAGGGTCAGTTATTGCAATAATTAAATGCTTCTGACTCTTTGTCAGAGTTCAGAGCTATGCACATGCTTACCATTAATCGGATCCAAAAATATTAAACGTAAATGGTTTTGGACAAAACCTATAGTTTTTTTTAAGTAACATTGAATTTTTTTGTCTAGAAACGAGAACCTAGCATAGATTAATAACAGATGAGCAAAATAACATCATTGTATAACACAAATAAACCCTGAAAAGGCAGTTGGCAATGAGCTGAGTGGAAAATGACAGTGCGGGCAGGAGGTAATCAGCTGCATTGGGCAATGAATGGACAATGGCGGTCCACTAAGGCAATTTCATTTTAAATGCGAATTAACTAAGCAACTCAACTTCCAACCAGTACGTCGTCGGCCCGGCAATAACAGGTAAAACTATAGTCCAATAGTATTTGAGAAAAATAGTATATATTGTAATAATTAATGTAGTAATTAACAATTATGGTAAAAAACTTTGGAATGTATAATGAAATATGAAAAGGCAAAGGACAATTAATAGTAAGTCAACGTAAATCGAAAACAATAGTCCCTTGGCCTTCGGCAAGGACTAATAATGCACTATAGTTTTGTATTATAAAATGAAATGAAATTTAAGATTATATGTTATAATTATAACTAGTTCATTAAAAACATGTTTTAAACATTTAGATGTTATTGTTTTCAATAATGCACTGTAGTTTTGTATTATAAAATGAAATGAAATTTAGATTTATATGGTATAATCATGACAAAAGATAGAAACAAAACACATGTTTAACTTAGTTTCACTATTTATGTGAAAAGCACTCAAAAGATAATCAAATAAAGACAAATCTATCAATATTCTGAAAAAAAATTATATACATTGTATGGTCTCATTGAATATTTATGGTAAAATATTTAATCTCTTAGAAATTGGCATTTAGTTTATTACTCTTGTGCATTTTTCAATTAGATATTGATTTGTTTACTCTTCATTTAAAACACGTTTAAAATTATAATAATGAATTTGTTTATTAATTCTAATTTTATGAAAATATTTGTTTAATAAATAATAAAAATTATATAATAAATTTAATTATTTATATCAAAAATATACATAAACTTTAAAAAATTCTTACCGTACTCACCAAATCCGTTTACCCGAACGACTCTCCAATGCTCCTTGGCCACCATATGTTAGACGGACAAACTAAAAAGATAATTTAAGTGTTTTTTAATATTAAGAAAAAAACATCAAGTTTATCCGAAAGTTCTAAAATAAAACAAGTGCTGTCTCATAAACAAGTGCTGCATGGCAGCTCATACCTGCCGAGGTTGTTAGGAACTAAGCATTTATTGCAACATTGGATAGCTTGGGTTGCAGCTGCATAAACATTAGAAGGCATGTATACATGCAAGAAAACTATATTCGATACATGTAGAACAACTTCTCGATGAGTAGACTGTCTTCCATAGAAAAACAAATAGATGACCATTCAATAAGAACCATTGGAATTACTTGTAATAATTCTAGGTATACATAGATAACTTGTCAGTTGGATAGTTGGATAAATATGCTAGAAAAATAAGTTCTTATAATTTAGAACTATAGAAGAATGGTGGTCTATGCATGTAGATTTTAGTGTTGCATTTGGCTAAATAAGAATAAGTTTTATCATTTAGATTTATACAGTAAAAGAATGGGTTGTATTTGGCTAAATATGCTAAGAGAATAAGTTTTATAGAAGAATAATGACTTATACATGTAGACTTTAGTGTATAGTGTATATTTGAATAGTTATAGTAAATAAAATATTATTTGTTAAAGTTTATTTGGAATGTTATATTTTTATATTATTTTAAAATATAAATTAGTTTTTTTAATTAAATATAAACTATGCATGTAGACTTTAGTGTATATTTGAATATTTATAGTAAATAAAATATTGTTTGTTAAAATTTATTTGGAATGTTATATTTTTATATTATTTTAAAATACAAATTAGTTTTTTTCATTAAATATAAACCAAAATATAGTTTTTAGTGTTGTATTTGAATAGTTATTGTGAATAAAATATTATTTGTTAAAGTTTATTTGAAATGTTATATTTTTATGTTATTTTAAAATATAAATTAGTTTTTAAGTTAAATATAAATTAAAAATTATTCTTTTGATTTTAACATGTTTTAATTTAAAAAATAATTTAAAAAATAATGTGTAATTATTTTCTTGCTACTTAACCATGATACTTTCACCCTCAATTAAGTTTAAAAAAAAAAGATAGAGCCTAAATTTTCATTCTAAGATCTAACTAAGATATGTTTAAAAAAATGATAAAGCCTAAATTTTCATTTTGAGACATGAGTCAGATATGGCGTAAGCTAATATGAATATTCAATACATATTTCATTCTGAGATATGACAGAAGCTAATATGCGTATTTTTATTTGCTTCTGAAACTTGAAAAGCTCAATAATAAACTGGGAAAAAAACTAGCACATAAATAGGTTGTGGGTCTCGCTTTGTCTCTACACCTGGAATTGGCTAAAAACTGGGCAATCAACTGCTTATACGCATGCCTTTGCTACTCGATCTGTCCACACATCCAAAGGTGATTCATATGACTCCATCTTGGCCTTCTCTGGGCATGCAGAATCCCATGGTATTGTGCTTCTTTTAATGTTCAAAATCGCTAGGGACTCTTGAATAAATTAGTGCCAGCAACTGGTCATGAAAATCAAGGCTCTTAATGACGCTCGTCATTGGATATTTTTCCACTAAGAAATGGAATATTGCACTGGACTTTTCCTGGAAATTGCTCACTCCGGTATGAAGAATGATGTAAAGACAGTGCTTTGCAACTTTCTGTTTATAACAAGCACCTGTTGTTAGCAAAATTTTCGATTCTGAAAAATGCGGAATAAAACTCTGAAACAGAATCGAAATAAGAATACCAAATAGATCATACCTCCAGCCATTGATGCTACTCGAATTGTTGTAGAATATTTCCCTGTTCCACACAAGTTTTGCTTCCTGTACGGCACTTCCAAGCTCTGCTTTCTCTTTCTTGATGGTGTAAAACTGAAGGGGATTGAGTTAGTGAGCTTGGGGACCAAACAGGGGTTTAATAGCCAAGATTCCATCAAGATTCTGTTGGCTATGTGTCAATTGTTCCACAGATCTAGGTAGAGAACCCTAGATGGACCACTCCAAAAGCTCCCAGCAAGAAAACAGTTTCTCAAACTAGAAATCAGTTTGAGTGTGGTTGATAACCGAATGAACCGTCGACAGTTTTGAGGAGCCGCTGAATGCATGATGCAGATGCAGGAGCTTACATTCTTCCATTTGGTCCATACTTCCAAACTTAATGTCTCATCTTAAAACCTATTGACAATCTGTATTAAGTAATAGATACAAGAATCATGGCGATAAGTCCTCTTATGACAAGTATTACCTTCCATGTATCACTATGTATTTATTGCTATTTTAATTTATGTGGCAACAATTTCTTAATGAATAAACCTTATGTTTATTCTTGGTCCTTATAGATGAATTTTCTCAAATTAAATTAAGGTGCACATAAGTATGAGAAAAAAACATCACAGTAATTAAGAATTTCATTAAAAATAATATTGTCCATACAATGAGAAACTACATAATGGAACCAAGTCCCATATTCATTACATGATCCTTGATTTAAACGGTGGCATGCCCTTAGTCAAAGGATCAGCGATCATCAACTCAGTGTTGACGTGCTCAATGACCACTTTCTTTTCTTTAACACGTTCCCTTATGGCTAAATACTTAATGTCGATGTGTTTATTTCAACTCCCACTTTTGTTGTTTTTAGCCATAAAAACAGCAGCTGAATTGTCGCAAAACATTCTCAATGGCTTAGAGATAGAATCCATAATTCTAAGCCCAGAAATGAAACTCTTAAGCCATACACCATGTAAAGTAGCCTCAAAACAGGAGACGAACTCGGCTTCCATAGTGGAAGTGGCAATCAAGGTCTGCTTGGCACTCCTCCATGATACAGCTCCATCGGCCATCACAAAAATGTATCTTGATGTTGATTTGTGTGAATCAACACATCCAGCAAAGTCAGAATCTGAGTAGCCAATTACTTCCAAATTGTCCGTCCATCTATACATAATCATGTAGTCTTTAGTTCCTTGAAGATGCCTCATTACTTTCTTTGCAGCTCTCCAGTGGTCTATACCTGGATTACTCTGATATCGTCCCAACATTCCCACAACAAATACAATGTCAGGTCTTGTGCAGACTTGAGCATACATTAGGCTTCCGACAGCAGAAGCATATGGAATGTTCTTCATTTGTTCCCTTTCAAGGTCGTTCTTCGGGCATTGGTTCAAATTGAACCTATCACCCTTCACAATGGGAGCTATACTTGGTGAACAATCCTTCATCCGAAATCTCTCTAAAATTTTATTAATATAGGTTTCCTGAGACAGACCCAAGAGGCCTCGAAATCTGTCTCTATAGATCTTAATGCCAATGACATAAGATGCCTCACCCATATCCTTCATATCGAAATTTTTAGAGAGGAATTGTTTCACTTCATGCAGCATACCCTTATCATTGGTTGCTAGCAAAATCTCATCCACATATAAAACAAGAAAACAAATTTTACTCCCGCTAACTTTCAGATATATACATTGATCCATAATGTTTTCTGCAAAACCAAAAGAAGAAATTACATTATGGAATTTCAAATACCATTGGCAGGATGCTTGTTTTAAACCGTATAAGGATTTCTTGAGCTTGCAAACCAATTGCTCACCATCACTAGAGGGGAATCCTTCAGGTTGTTTCATGTAAACCTCCTCCTCTAGATCTCCATTAGAAAAGTCGTTTTCACATCCACTTGATGCAACTCCAAGTCGAAATGGGCTACTAATGCCATAATAACGCGCAAGGAATCTTTCTTAGATACAGGAGAGAATGTTTCTGTGTAGTCGATTCCTTCTTTCTGAGTGAATCCTTTAGCAACAAGTCTAGCCTTGTATCTCTCAATGTTGCCCAATGAGTCTTTCTTTGTCTTAAAGACCCATTTACATCCAATGGCTTTTGCACCATTAGGAAACTCAACAAGATCCCATACTTCATTACTCTTTATAGAATTCATCTCTTCCTTCACTGCATCGTACCATAATTCTGATTCTTTGCAATTCATGGCTTGTGAAAAGGACTCGGGATTTTGGCTCCAACATTAAAGTCATATTCTTGCAGATACACAACATAATCATCAGGAATTGTTGATCTACTTGGTCTAGTAGATCTTCTTAATGTTGTATCACTATCTTCTTGAGAAGTATGTGGTTCAACTTGTTGTTCAAAAGTTCTTGGAAACTCTTGAACTACCTGTTCTACTAGAATGCCGTCAGCAGCTTGTGGAACTTCAACAATTGGTTGTTCAACACCAGTTTGTACTTGAGGGGTGCTGTGAACAATAACCAATCTATCACTTGAGGTGGAAGGTTGAGATTCTGAATGATCCTTCTCAGAAACTATGTTCCTAGTTAGATCGCTCCCACTAATCAAGTCATTTTCAAGAAATTTTGCATTTCTTGATTCCACAATCCTAGTGCTGTGAGATGGACAATAAAATTTGTAACCTTTAGACCTTTCATCATATCCAATGAAATACCCACTAATGGTCCTTGGGTCCAGCTTCTTTTCTTGTGGATTTTATATTCTCACTTCAGACGCGCATCCCCAAACGTGCATATGTCGCAAATTCGGTTTCCAACCTTTCAATAATTCAAATGGCATTTTAGGAACGGCCTTGGTTGGAACTCGGTTTAATATATACAATACCATCTTAAGTGCTTCAGTCCACAAGGATTTAGGAAGATTGGAGCTGCTAAGCATACTCCCCACCATGTCCAATAAAGTTCGGTTTCTTCTTTCTGCTACACCATTTTGGTCGGGTGAATTAGGCATGGTGTATTGGGCAACAATCCCATGCTCTTGAATAAATTTTGCGAACGGCCCAGGTGCTTGTCCATCTTCTGTGTATCTACCATAATATTCTCCACCTCTATCTGATCTCATGATCTTAATTTGCTTGTTGCATTATTTCTCTACTTCAACCTTAAATATCTTAAAGGCATCTAATGCTTCGTTCTTTTTATGAAGCATGTAGAGATACATATATCGTGAGTAATCATCTATAAAAGAGATGAAGTATCTCTGATCATGTGAGTCCATCTCTGGACTACATATATCAGTATGTATGATCTCTAATATGCCCGAACTCCTATTGGCACCTTTCTTTGACTTGTTGGTCTGCTTTCCTTTTATGCAATCCACACAAGTCTCAAAATCAATGAAATCCAGATTATTAAGTACTCCTTCATTTACCAATCTTTTAATTCTTTCTATGGAGATATGACCTAACCTCCGATGCCATAATTTAGAGGAATCTTCATTAATAACACATATTTTAGTGCCAGTGTGAACATGCATTGAATCATAAGTGACATTGTTTTGTAAATTAATGCAGTAAAGACCATCAGACAAAATACCATTCCCAACATAATCAGATTTATAAAATAAACTGATGGATGTTTCTGAAAAGTTAAAGGAATATCCAAAAGGTACAAGTCTTGAAACTAAAATCAAGTTTCTAGAAAAGCTTGGAACATAAAAGATCTTTTCTAATTCTAAAACAAAGCCACTACTCAAAGTTAAATAGCATGTTCCTATAGATTCCACATGCGAGCCCATCTTGTTTCCTAATAAGATGCTTTGCTCACTTCCCACTAGCTTCCTTAGGTTTTGCAAACCCTGCAAGGAATTCGAAATGTGAATTGTTGATCCAGAATCAATCCACCAAGTGTTAATATTGACATTGACTATATTAGATTCATAACAAACAAACGAGATTGCATTACCTTTGTCCGCAAGTCATTTCTGAAATTTTGCGCATTCCTTCTTCATGTGTCCCTTCTTTTTACAGAAGAAACACTTGGAATCCTTCTTAATATCAGTTTAGGGAGGTACTTTACCTTTCCCTTTCTTATTGGCTTGAGATTTGCCCTTCCTATGCGTTGCCAGTATTGCTCTTTCTCCCAGTTCCATCACCAGTCTTTCTTCCTCTTGAACACACATGGTCATGAGTTCATTTATGGACCATTTATCCTCATGTGTGTTGTATGAGATTTTGAAAGGTCCATATTGGTGCGGAAGGGTGTTCAGGATGTAGTGCACCAGGAAAGACTCTGATATTTCAACCTCGAGTTTCTTCAATTGAGCCATAGTGTCCCTCATTTGCCTGATGTGCTCGCGCACACCTTTCACACTGGTGAGCCTTAGGGATGAGAACTTCATGATTAGGGTGCATGCTAGTGCCTTGTCTGAAGTGACGAATTGATCATCAATGGCTTTTAGCAAATCTCAGACCCTTTCATGTCGATCAACTGAACCACGAATATCAGCTGAAATTTTAGTCTTAATGAACATCATGCTCAAACGATTAGATCGCTCCCATCGCTCATAAAGCGTGATGTCCGTTGCAGTGCTGGTACTGGTGAGTGCTGGTGGTTCATCTTTCCTAATAGCATAATCTATGTCCATCCATCCCAAATGAAGGAGAATTCTCTCCTTCCAGACTTTATAGTTATCTCCCTTAAGTTCAGGGATATCAAAACGAATTTCAGAGAAATTTGCAGGTTGTACAACTGCATAAAAATAAAGATCACATGCTTACGTTAAAATTGAGACCAAATAAAATTTCATGTTTTACCAATGTAAATTCATGCTTTAAGATTGAATCTAATGACATAGAAATTGCCTATGGGCTAAATTTTTAATTCAAGAAGATTCAAATATTCTTTATGATAAAACTATTAATTCTTAATTCCTGTGGGTAAGTTATTAATAATTCAATATTTTATCCTAATTAATTACATAAATATAATAAAAATTCCTGTGGGACAAAAATTATTATATTTAGTATAATTAATTACAATTAATGTCTAAAGTTTCTTTATGTGATCCTAAACAAAAATAATAATATTAATTAATTAGAGATGTTGTGGCTATTCTCTAATTAAATATCATATAGATCACTAGACATTATTGTTGTTCAGTGTAACAAAACAAGCTTCAAATGAACAGATCTGAATGAGGGCAAGCTAAGAAATCTAAACTCCACTGTCAGTTCCATAATTTAAAATGGCTCAATATATATATGTTTTTCTATAAGCCCATATACTTCAAGAAAACGTTCACCAAAATGCTACTTGATAAAATACAGATCTTAGAGACTGGCAGCTTCAACAATGTACAATGTAGCTTCAATAAAAAATTCTCCATGCAAAATAAGAAATTCTGGAATATAAAATCCATTACTTTCATATAAAATAGATATTCAAAATACCATACACCCTTAGACAATGGCACCTTCATACATAGCAGTAGCAACCTCAAAGAGCTGAGAAGGGGCAAGGGCACTCTTTAAATAGGCTCAGCATGTCATGGCTTGCTACATCAAGCTGAAAAATGGTCACGACAGACTCAACAAGAGACGTTGTAAGCACCAGCAAGGAAACACCCACTTAACAGACCTCAGAAGTCACGGTAGGTACAGATCAAATCACAAGACAGTCACGGCAGCCCTAGACAGGTTCAAACATGGTCACAGCCTGCTACAAAATAATAGCAGCAACCCTAGACAAATTTTAAACAAGCAGCAGAGACTTTGATGATAAGGTGAAAATCGGCAGCAAAGACCCTCAACGTCAAGCATAAGTGCAACAACAAACCCTACAGGGGTGACTACATACAGAACACCAAGGCAGAGATAACTATGCTCTGATACCAACTGTTAGCAAAATTTCCGATTCTGAAAAATGCGTAATAAAACTCTAAAATAGAATCGAAATAAGAATACCAAATAGATCATACCTCCAGCCATTGATGCTACTCGACTTTCTGTAGAATATTTCCCTGTTCCACATAAGTTTTGCTTCCTGTACGGCACTTCCAAGCTCTGCTTTCTCTTTCTTGATGGTGTAAAACTGAAGGGGATTGAGTTAGTGAGCTTGGGGACCAAACAGGAGTTTAATAGCCAAGCTTCCATCAAGCTTTTGTTGGCTATGTGTCAACTGTTCCACAGATCTAGGTAGAGAACCCTAGATGGACCACTCAAAAAGCTCCCAACAAGAAAACAGATTCTCAAACTAGAAATCAGTTTGAGTGTGGTTGATAACCGAATGAACCGTCGGCAGTTTTCAGGAGCCGCTGAATGCAGGATGCGGATGCGGGAGCTTACACCTGTCTGCAAGAGCAAGCAAGCTTTATTGACTTTCAGAGAAAAGGTAATTCACAATCTTTATTTTATATATTTCTAGATAGTGTATTGCATATATTTACCTTGCCGAATGGTTCTGTATCGAGCACAACTATACCCGAATTGTGTTCACTCGAATGCTCTTCCTCTTCAGTGTACTTTGCAAACCCACTTTCCCATTGAAACGTTAAGGCATGTATGACTAGGAAAAGAATCAAAATTGCATATGAAATCTACATCCTGTAGTTTGTTAATTTATTGTTTGTCTTTTCATTCTAAGTCCAGATTTCATTTGTTAAGTTTTTGTTTCGTGGGTTTGGCTCCTTTTAGAAGCACTGAGTTATGCATATAGAAACATTGTAATGCTCAAAGCATAAGGATGCGTCCAGGTTTATATACAGGTTTATATAGTGGCTAATAATTATATTCACAAGTTTTGTTATCTCTCTACCTTCTTTGACCAACAAATAGTTTTCAGTTCCCTTGGCTCTCTGCAGATTCATTCTAGGCTACCGATGCAATGGAAAGTATACACTAATAATATAAGCATTCAAACAGTAAGTTTTCAATTTTGAACAGAAGAATAACCCAAGGTATGGTTTTGAAATGTTGATCTCATGAATTGTAAATTGGAATAAATGAAAAATTAGTAACAGAATAATAATGAACATAGTAGCTTGTATCTTGAGCCAAAAAAAAATTGTTTGGTTGAAGCAGAAAATCAAGTTCAAGCCAAGGAAGAAAAAAAACTTTGTTTGGTAATTGAAGCAGAATATCAAGTTCAAGCCAAGGAAGAAGCTCTCACACCAACCTATGTTCTTAAGAAATATTGTTTGTGCAGCATAAGTCAAAATCTTGCATAATATGCAACGCCTTTTCTTCGAGTTTTCTATCCATAGGTGCAACAACATTGTCATCCTCAGATTCAACCTGATGGGCAGTGGTGGAGTGGGGTTCCTGGACCTACCTGAAGCTAATGGTCTTGTTGCAGAGGCCAAGCATATACAGGTACATCAGGTACTTTATCACCTTCCTTCCTTACTGGAATTTCATGAACAAAAACGCTTTGTTCTTTTATCTTGTAATAATGCAGTTACAAATGAAGGCAATCAAACAGAGATAAATTTGTAATTTGTAGATGTAGATGAGAAAGCAAGCGGTGCAGGGGGCGGTAATGCGTATATGAGAAAGAAGGCGGTGCAAGGGGCGTTGTTGCAGGCGGTGAAGCAAGGGGCAGTGGTGCAGGCGGTGAAGGAGGTGAAAACGATGGAGGTTGTAGGTGGCAGTGGAAACTATTGCAGTGACAGCCACAAGGAGGGGGTGCATGTTATATAATTAATAAGTTTTTTCCAAGAAGGCTGCCTTCGGTCCGGCAATAACACCCCAAAGCTTTCAGCCAATTACATGATACATAAATTTTATTTCCTTTTTTAAATAAATAATAGAATTTGTATTTTTTTTAAATAAATAAAAGAAATTGATCTCCAATGAAGAACCTAGGAAATTTGTAATAATTTTTTGGTCAAAGCATGAACTAATAGTAGGTTGACCATATATCGATTATAATTGTACATTGCCTCTCCGCAGGTACAATAAGACTTTTTCTGGGAATGATAAATATCTGACCTGTTTACATAGGAGTGATGATCAAGCCTGCTTACTCAACAGGCCTGTGCTATGTCAGCCATGTTTTGATGACAGGGATATGTCCATGTTAAGAGGAACAACTCTTTGTTTGAGATTCTACATGTTGAATGATCTCTTGATCGATTGTATATGATGATCTTTGATTCAATAGAATAACAAGATCTGGTATTTTTTCTGCTGAACCAAAAAAAAAAAAAGGTACAATAAGACCATTAAAAAGCTCTAAATTATTTTATCACTCCCTATTACGAAGCTAATTTTTTGGATATCGTGTAGGTAAAGATTTTTATAACTATTTTTTAAGTCTACGGGCATTTTGATATTATGAGTTTGTTTGAGTTAACTTGATTAAGATTTAAACTAGCACAGTCATTTTGGTTGTTTTTTATATTCTTTTTTTAATAATTGTTTATTTTGAATTTGTAAGGAATTCCATAGAATCAATGAGAATAGTACACTCATCTCTTATAGATGAAAAAACATAGTACACTTGTCTCTTATAGATGAAAAAACATAGGTGCTTGTACACCCCAAAATCTCAATTTTTTTTCCACGCAAAAAAATCGTAATTTTATTAATATAATGTACAAAATCTCAAAAAAAAAATTCCACACAAAAAAATCGTAATTTTATTAATATAGAATTACTTCTTCATATGGACCAATATCAAAATGAATATTGTCCATTGTTAAGAAATGTCACATACAAAATCCTTACAATACCTGATTGCATGTAAATCATAAGATTTCATACATTCATCAAAAATATCACCTACATGTCATCACCTGACCAGAAAATGCATGAAAATCATTCAGATTTCATACATTCATCAAAAATCACTTACAGAGTTCATACATGTCATCAAAGATATCATGAGCATCTTAATCAAAAGATAGTCTCCATATGCTTATATACATATCGGCAAAACAAAAACAGTCAAACTTGGTTTCATAAAGTTCAGAGAAAAGTCTTGATAGACAGAATGCATAGTGCAAATCTTCTTGTAAACCTTCATCACCTGTGCATATACTGTCATCCATCTCAAAAGAGCATCCATGAACAAAAAATTGTCCAGACGAACATAAGCAAAATCAAAATGAAGTCTAGATCATCTTCCTAGGCACTAAAAAAGCATAAAAGACTAAAATCTATCAGCAGCCCGATGTTCAGTAATCTTCCAATATCTAGCCAGAACATTAGATCCATCTTTTGCTAAAACATCTGCAAGGGAGTTTCTTTCTCAGTAAATATGCTTGTAATCCACGAACTCAGGTCTATCAGAAAATCTGATGACTTCAAGAAGAATCTGGACAAGCTGAATATTCTGAATTCTATACTTACCAGAGACCCAATTGATAATCAGCTGAGAATCACCAAAAATCTGCAACTTAGATAGATGTTTATCCAAAGCCAAAGTCACTAGTATCTTTAAACCAAAAAGCTCAGCAAAGTTGTTAGTACCAACTCCCAAACTTGCTTTAAAGAAAAAATAATGTTCATCAGAAATGTAGAGCATACCACATGCTCCACAGATTTTTGGATCACCTGCTGCCGAGACAACGAAATACCCCCAAGAAAGATCTTTATCAACAACTTCCTCAAACAACAGATCTAATTCTTACCACAATTTTATCTTGAGGAAAAGAACTCAACAAACCCAAACAGAGAGAAGAAACCTAAGAAGGCGAAAGAAGGTAATCTTGAAAACAGCTCTGGTTTCTTTCATTCCATAAAAACCTTAAAACTATAACAGGTAAAGACCTAATATGCTTCACTTCCTCATTAAGACACCAGGTCTTAAAACAAGAAATCACCGAGTTTCCACTCCATAAATTTTTTAGCATTAATTTGGATTCAAGTTCATACCATACACTTTTGGAAAAAGGGCACTCCACACCCAGATGAAAATTAGATTCAGAAGCCATTTTACACAAGTAACATCTTCCATGTCCTTCCCTGCCCTTCCTACAGATGATATCCCAAGTTAATGCCTTATCAGATAGTAAAAACCAGGAAAATAATTTTGCCTTAAGAGGGCATCTAAACTTTGATAGAACCTTCCACCACCATGAAAATTCCACCTCGTTCCTATCCAAAAACAACTGAAGATATCCAACTCTTGGAGAATACTTCCCAAATTTAGACTAATTCCATACCAGAACATCTACATCATTTGATAACCTGACATGACTAGCTTTGAGAATAGCTAGAAATCCATTCCAATAGGATACCTCATGATTATCCACTAATCCAATCAAATCAACAGAAATCCAACCCTCTTCCAGTAGAACAGACACACCAGGACATCCAATATCCTTAAGAAAATAAATGCCAAAGGAGTGAAGTTTATCAACAAATAAGGAGGGTAAAAGATGTCTCAATTTGCATCCAACCCATGGATCCAAACCAAGTCGTACATCTGCACCATTTTCAACCTTCCAAACAAGATAATTACCAATAAGATCAAAGGACAATAAAACAACTTTCCAACAAATTGAAATACGCCTTTTCTGTTTGACAGAGACTCTGATCCAGTGTAGTAAAGATAATGGATGGACATACTTCTGAATAACTATCTGGACCCACAGACCTGAACCATGAATAAGGTTCCATACACTCTTAGCAGCAAGTGCTTTAGCAAAAACAACAGGTAGATCTTCAGTCCCCATCCCCCCAAAAACTTTGGGCAAGCTAATGCCTTCCAAGAGGTCCAAGGTAATCCAGAAGAAACATTGTTCCCAGACCATAAAAATTTGAAACATAACTTTCTAATATTTTCAATAATGCCCATCGGGATCCAGAAGTGCATCCAGTTGACCGGAATAGCCTCAAGTACAGATTTGACAAGGGTAAGCTTACCTTCCTTGGACAGCCATCGCCCAAAATCTCAAATATAAACACCTATCACTGTAATAAGCTTTACTTAAGTGATGGTTAAAGAAAAGGATAGCAACAATGGTTTTTTATTATTAAATGGTATTTGTTTTATGTTTATATTAATCAATTTAATGTTTATTTGGTAATTAGTTTAATGTTTAGTCTTTGTTTAACAACCAACCATCTCCACAAAACTAAGTAACTAGTTGTGCTTATCAACACTGACCGACCAACCACTTTACTTACTTGTGATTGTGCTAGTTTTTAAAGAATATCAAGGGACAAATTTACTGCAATTCCTTGCATTTACGATTGCATTTACGGATAAATTCATTGACAAGTGGGGGATAGCATGTTTATAAGTTTTTTTCAGAGGAAAAAATACCAGCCTTTGATATCATGTTTATAAGTTGTAAATGCTACGTGTAAATATTTATAGTTTATAGTTTTCGGCACTCACTGCAATGCTACGTCTAAATATTTAGAGTCGGGAACTTCATTGAGTGCTTTTCTGAATGACTACCTGCGGATTTGACATTACAGAAAAATCCTTAATAGAGCTCGCATTCTTTGTACGGTTTCAGCATTTTTTATTCTATAGTGTGTGTTCTAAGTCTTTATTTTACATCATGTGGAATATCTGAACCTTTCAAATTCTTTAGTGTGCGTTTCAAGTCTTTATTTTATGCTTTATTAGAATATATCGACCTTTTGAATACCTTTAGTCAATGGTTAGATATTAAAGGCTGTTAAATGCGAGTACTTGTTTTTAGTATTTTTATTCTATTATAAGTTAACATTTAGTATTGTTAAGTAAATATATCATCTTGAATTTAAGATTTGTTTTCTTAATCAAATAATATTTTCTTAAATTAAACATTAAATATTTTATATTGTTGTTATTTATTTTTAAATTAAACATTAAATATTTCAAGATTGATGTTATTTATTTTCTTCTCTATTGAAATAATTTAACTTTTTTCATTATGTTGGTTGACATGTTTTTTTTGGAGTTTGATATTTTTATGACTCGAGAATAATTATATAAATTAGTTTCTGGTTTTGTTTTCTTGACTAGAAAAAATATATATTTTTATGAAAATTAGTTTTGATTTAATTAGATACATGTTGGGTACAATGATTATTCATGAAACTATGGCAAGAATATGGTTTAATAAATTGATTTAAAAGAAGCAAAAAGTTACATAATATATCAAATTATGATAAAATTTTAAGTTTTATAATTACATGATACTTGGTGATTCTATGGCTAAGTAATTTTGTGGTAAAAGTATCATGTTTTTTACTTTATATAGAAATAGTTATTAGCAATTGAGGTGACATTTCCACATGGTGGCTTTTTGTTTATTATTATTGAGAGTGTACAAGAATAATAGTATTAATGAGTATTAAAAAAACTTTTAGTACAAAGACGGCATGTCAAGTTACACGTCAAGTTAGAAAAAAATTGAATTTTTAAAATTTAAATTATTATTTTTTTAAAACCAGTATTGATCCATCTTAAACTTGGATCTAGAAAGCACCAAGAGGGATCCTATTTTTATTAAGTGTAAGTTATTTTTATCTTAAATTTTTAAATGTTCATAAAAAATTACACCTCAAACATTTTGATCCCTTTAATGGTAAATCGGGGTTTAACATGGATCTTTTAATTACTTTTCTTTTAGTTTTATTATTTAGTGAATTGATTTTGGATTGAGTGGACATTATATAAGTATATGAACCCACAATGTAATTTTTATTTTTATTTTTATGTCGGTTAACATAATGTTTTTGTTTGCATAACGTGACTAACGTGAGAGGATCTCCCCCATATTGAGCTGAGAACGCGGTGCAACAATTTCACATCCAACCAAGTAATTTGTCACTTCAAAACCTTTAACCAATTATAAAATAAGAATAACAAACTTTAAATATTCAAAAAAATAATTTATATTTTCAAAATATTAAATGTAATACATAAATATTACAAAACATTATAAATTTGTTTTAAAATTAATAAAAAATAAAAGTTCATTTTTTCCACCGAGAAAAAAAATAATAATATGACCAACTGATTTGCTATATTCCGTGCCAAATAATAATATGCACAAGGGGTCCTATCGAGCCTTCAAATATGATGATGATGATGATGGTTAACGTCCCCTGAGACCAAACTTTGGTCTATCGGACCTAAAGAAGAGAATTAATTAGTTTGCTTTAAAGTTATATTTC